>JALPQD010000505.1:1370726-1448694 GCA_023101885.1 Typhlomys cinereus
AATCTCGGATCAACTTGGACAAACTCGGGACAACGGGGAATAATCCAGGAAACTCGGTCCAGCATGGAATAATCCAGGAAAACTCGGAGAAACTCGGGGCAACTTGGACAACTCGGACAACACGGGATCACTCGGAGAATCCCGGGAAAACGGGGGAAAATGTCGGGACAACATGGGAAACTGGGTAAAATTCGGGGTAACTCGGGGCAAAGCTGAGAATCTGCTGCTGAGCTCAGTTCACCCCATATGTGATCCGGCTCTCTCAGACCCTCAGCCCGGCTTCCTCAGGAAGACTAAACCTCTAAATCTCTTGTCTATCAAGAAATATTCGATTTCTTTGTGTGGAAATCACGGAGTTGAGGATTCTATCTTTCTCGATTGGTGTGGATGTTATTGTGTGTATGTTTGCAAATCAGAGGGCACTAGGCATGCCTGCGGATACCCGGGGGTGACTTGGCAATCACCCCGATTGCTCTGGCTCCTTGGGCCTGTGCTCTGGGCTTTCCCAGACTCTTCTTGTGGGGCTGGAAGTGCAGGGCCACCATTCCCATCTGCTATCCGGGATCCCAACTCAGGTCTTTCTGCTTGGGAGGTGAGCCTTAGCCCCTGAGCCACTCTCCATTCTGAGGATTCTGTTGTGGACGAGCTGGCAGGCGTGAGTGTATTTGGAATCTCATTTGATTGACAAGTTCAAGCTAGACCGGGCAGGCTCCCTCCTCTTACTCCTGTAGTCCAGTTTCGGTGGAAGCATTTCACACACAGCTCTTGCAATTCCAGCCAGGTCCGAAGATTATCAGACTTAGGGTTTGCTGCTTCTTCACTGCATCACATATGGAATGTGCTCCCAAACAGAGCCCGCTCCAGGCAGCCATAGTGGAAGTCCTTAGATTACTAACAAATTCTACTTTGATATATAGCTGAGTTTACAATAATGACATGTTCTTGTCACGAGGAAAATTAAATGCATTTTCGAAATAAAAATCTTTAAAGGACCTCTGGGAGTTGGGGGGGGCACTGGGGAATGGGGAGGGAGGGGAGGAGGAGCAGGAGGTGGAGGGGGAGCAGGGGGTTCGGGGGGGGGAGGAAGAGGGAGGGAGGGAACTGGTCTACCTATTAAGTTTGTATGAGCGGAAATAATAAAAAGTATCAAAAAAATAAAAATAAAAATCTTGTGAAACCGGAAGGCCCCAAACTGCTGGTTGGTGTGGAAGTGGAAAATGAAGGGTGTCTGGCCGGGTCCCGGCATTTCCATCCAGCAGTGGGCGATGGGGAGCAGGCATGTTACAAATGCACCAGGCTTGTGATGGGGTAGATAGATGTGCAGCGTGTCAGCTTGACAGTTGCCGGGCTAAGCTTTGGGAAAGCAGTGAAGAACTGAGAGTCGAGGCAAGCCTGCAGGAGAGGTGTCTGGTGAACACCGAAGACCTTTCAGGAACGGACCAGGACCACATAAAGGGAAGAGAGAGAGAGGGAAGAACTCTCCCTCTCCTGCGCTGGTGAACTCATGTCTCCTGCTCCAGCCCCATCCCTCGCGGACCTCAGACTCCAGCTTCTTCCACCTGCCGATGTGACGTGAAGCCAAGAGATTCTCCAGGAATCCTCCAGCCTCAGCACCAGCCTGGGGGTGCTGAGACCTGCTGCTCCCAAACAGAGCCGCTCCAGGCAGCCATGGTGGAAGTCCTTAGATTCCAACAAGTTCTATTTTGATAGGTAATATCTCATTTGATCTGTTCTCTCCCTTAGAGAACTCTGACTGACACAGGGAGAGAACACAGAGGAGAGTGAGTCCCAGCATAGGGACGTCAAGAACATGGATTCCCACAGGAGGAGCTTGCGGGGTCTATGCAGGAAATGAGCATGGGACACAGGCATAGCTGCAGATTGAAGACATGTGAAATCAGTGACTGCACTTCCCTTCCCCTCCCCTCCCCTCCCTTCCCTCCACCCCCTCTCCTGTCCTCTCCTCTCTCTTCTCCTTTCTTGCTCCCCTCCCTTCTTTCCATTTCCCTCCTCTTACCTTTCCTCCCCGACCTCCCTGTCTTCCTTTCCTCTTTCTTCTTCTCTTCCCCCTTTCTGTCTCTCTCTCTCTCTCTCTCTCCTCTCTCTCTCTCTCTCTCTCCTCATCTGCGTGTACGTTTTTTGGTATACCTTTGTGAGTTGAGGGGGATTTGCTTCATTACTTAATGATTTTGAATGGGCTTAGTGTTGTGTTTCTTCTTGTGTTCATTTTCCATTGTATTTTATAATTTTCCCCTTACATCCAAAAGTGTATTGCGGTAAAGTCATTCCCACCCCCTCCTTCCTTCTCTCTTCTCAGTTTCCGTGATTTCTTTGATCATTCTTTGGCATCTCAGTGTCCGTGACCAGGTCCCACCACCCATCCACATTCCGGTCCTCTGTGTTTCCTTTGTTCTTCACACAGCTTTTCCATTTTTATCAAAGTTTTAAAGATATGTGGGTTGGTCTGTTCAATTTCATGTGTTGACTCTGTAGCTCATCAATTTCTGATCTTGTTTTATTACCTTCTTGGATGTTCCTTCTTTTCTTCCACTTTTCTGCTAGATCTAGTTCATTTAATTTTCTAGCCTTCAACCTCTGCTTTAGCTGTTTCCATAAAGCTTTAAATTTCTCTAAGTACTGTTTGTCAGAACCCTACAGATTTGATAATTGGCGTTTTCACATTCGTTTAGATCAACTTCTCGATTTCTATCCTTTCATTCCCATTAAAGGTTGATTTGGAAATACAGTTGTAATTTTAGAATTTCTACTAATTCATCAATTTCATTCTTTTGTGTTTAGAAAACATTTGGACTCCTTCTATCTCTTAAAAAAGACTTGTTTTATATGCAGTTTTAAAAATTGTGAAATATCACTCTGAGAAAACATATTTTGTGATCTGGAGAGAGAGTCCTGTGTGTTCCGCTGCTGCATTCAACTGATGTACCAGTAGGTCTCGCTTTGTGACTCCCAGTATCTCAGGTGAGGTGGCAACTGACAGGATATTTCATTATGAAAGCTGGGAGCCAGTCTTTTTAAAACCCAGAGTGAGTATAGAAGCTTTCCCCAGTCAGCACTGAGCATTCCTTTAGAGGTCATATCCAGTTATTTATAACCCAAAGTAAAATCATGAACACAAATAATAGAAATATAATTCACTTGGCAGGCCGGGCCTCATCGTGCCGTGACCCAGCGCCGCGCTGACGCCCCATCCCCCCTTCCCCTCCACTCAGCTGCCTGGGATTTGCATGCGCAGTCCAGTCAGGCCTCACTGTGCCGCGACCCAGGTCAGCTCGGTTTCTGAACACCCCAAGAGCCCAGGCGGCCCGAGTGGACCCAGCTCCTCCCACCATCCAGCCTGAGCGCGCGCAGGGCCTGGGAGAAGGAGAGGGCACCCCCTGTGCACCCGGATCCCGCCCAGGTCCCCGGGGTTTAAACACCCCCCGACCCCCCCATCCCCCCTTCCCCTCCACCCCCCCGCCAGGGAGGGGCCTCACCGCGCTGCAATCTAGGTAAGCTTGCTCCCCGCCCACCCCCAGAGCCCCAGCCCAAATAATTCAGTTTAGTGAAAAACGCACAGAAATTTAAAGAAGATCTTAAGAGTTAAAACGACAATGCCAACGTCTAAGTGCAAATCCATGAGAAACAACACTCAAGTAAACAAATCTCCCACTGAAGGAATTAATCCCATGTGTTATACTCCAACCAGAACAAACCCATGGAAAGTGGCCAAGAAAGCCTGACCCACGATAACGACCTCAAAATATGATCATTACCATGTTCAATACTATGAAAGAGAATCCGGGAGGAATTAAATAATCGAATCAGTCGGTTTGAGGAGGAACACAACAGACACATGGAGGAGTTGAGAAAAACAGTGCAAGAATCAAAAACTGGCAAAAGCAGACTCAAGCAGAGTTTAAAACTGATCTAAAAGACAAGTTTCTCTTCAACCCAAAACTCCACAGTCTTATCAGCAGAACTAATGAAGCAGATACAGAATTTCAGATCTTGAAGATAAAGTGGGAGTATTAACCAGCTCAATGGAAAGATTGTTAAAGCCAAAAAGATACTTGAGAGAAATATTCAGGAGATATGGGACACCCTGAAGAAGCCCAGCATGCGTATTAATGGAATAACAGAGCAAGAATCTCAAAATACCACCCCTGAGGAAATTTTTCAAACGATCATCAAGGAAAACTTTCCTCATCTAAAAAAAGACAGGCCCATCCATATACAAGAGGCATTCTGCACCCCAAACAGATATGACCAAAAAGAAGCTCCCCATGGCAAATAATATTCAAAACACTCCACATTCAAGATAAAGAACTGGTGCTGAGAGCTTCAAGGAGAAAAAACAAGTCACTTTTAAAGGTAAACCTATTAAAATAACAAATGACTTCTCAATGGAAACACTAAAAGCAAGAAGAGCTTGGAGAGACATACTTCAAGTATTGAATGAGCAAAAATGTCAACCTAGGCTGATTACCCTGAAAAACTATCAGTCATGATCGAGGGAGAAAGAAAAATCTTCCAGCACAAAGACAACTTGAAGGGATACATGTCCACCAAACCAGGCCTTCAAAAAATGCTAGAAATAATACTCAAGCTTGAAAAAAAAAACAGGCATATCCAGGAGAGCAGAAGGCAATATAACACCATTAAAGGTGAGGCAATATACTTATAAAAACTACTAAACAAATAAATGTCTGGAATCAAAAATAGTTTCACCATTATAACACTAAATGTTAATGGAATTAACTCACCGATCAAGAGACACAGATTACAAATTTGGATTAAAAATCACAATCCGGGGCTGGAGAGATGGCTCAGGGTTAAGCCCCACCTTGCAGGCGGAAGGTCCTGAGTTCGGATCCCAGATCCCACGTATAGACGCCAGGCGGAAGCGGGGGCGGCCTACGCTTCTGGCACTGGTAGGCGGAGCCTGTGAATCCCGGGGTAGAAGGAGGTGGAGGCATCCATGGTGGTTTGCGAATTCGTCCGTGGTTCTAACACACCACACAACACCGACACACACGCGCGCGAACATACACACGCACATGTGCACAGTTGAATAAATAAAAAAAAAAATCGCAATCCATCAATCTGCTGCCTGCAGGAAACCCATCTCACCAACAAAAGATAGGTAGCTCTAAAAATGAAAGGCTGGTCAATAATTGTACAAGCTAATGGAAGCAGAAAACAGGCAGGCGTAGCCATTATGATATCAGACAAAGTGGACTTCAAACCAAAGAAAATTATAAGAGACACGGATGGATACTGCATTTATATCACAGGTACAATTCACCAGGAAGACTTCACAATACTGAACATATATGCACCCAATACAGGCCCCTCCACTTTCATTAGAAAACCCTACAGCGTCTAAAGCAAGAAATCAACCCCCAAACGATAATTCTTGGGGACTTCAACACTGCCCTCTCACATGGAATAGATCAACAGGTCAAAAGCTTAACAGAGACACTTTGGACCTTAATCAAACCTTAAAGAAATGGACCTTACAGATCTCTATCGGACTTTTCACCCACGCACCAAAGAATACACATTTTTCTCAGCAGCACACGGAACTTTCTCCAAAATAGATCACATACTGGGCCAAAAAACGAATCTACACATGTACAAAAAGTTGAAATTCTAACCTGTGCTCTGTCAGACCATCACGGCCTAAAGTTGGACATCCACAACACAACAAACAAGAGAAAATACACTAACTCTCTGGAAACTTAACAATATGATGCTGAATGAGAACTAGATTCAGGAAGAAATTAAAAAGGAAATTCAAGATTTCCTGAAGGTGAATGAATAATGAAATACAACTTACAAAATCTCTGGGACACAATGAAAGCTGTTCTAAGAGGTAAGTTCATAGCTCTTAATGCCTACATCAAAAAAAATGGAAACATCAGAAATAAACAATTAACAATGCAGCTTAAAGCTTTAGAGAAACTAGAGCAATGATCCCAAAAGTAGTAGAAGAGAGGAGATTGCAAAATAAGGGGAGAAATATCTGAAATCAATTAAGAAAAGATAAGAAAAATCAACCAGTCAAAAAGCTGGTTCTTTGAAAATCAATAAGATTGATACACCCCTAGCCAAATAACCAAAAGCAGGAGACAGAACACCAAATAAACAAAATTAGAAATGAACAGGAGTTATCACTACTGATACCCAAGAAATCCAGAGAATTATAACATCATATTTCAAAAATATACTCTGTGAAGTTTGACAACACAAAAGAGATGGATGAATTTCTAAGTAAACACAACTTACCTTAATTGAATCAGGAAGTTGTGAATATTTAAATAGTCCTATAACATATAAGGAAATTGAAGATGTAATCTCAAATCTTCCCACCAAAAAATGTCCTGGACCAGATGGATTCAGCACAGAGTTCTACCAGACATTTAAGGAGTTAATAACACCAAACCCTTAAACTGTTCAATCAAATAGCAAAGGAAGGAACACACAAATTCCTTCTATGAAGCTAATATCGTCTAATCCCAAAACCTAATAAAGACTCACTTAAAAAAGAAAACTATAGGCCGATCCTCTGATGAACACAGACTCAAATATTCTCAACAAAGTCTTAGCAAATTAGATTCAAAAGATCATTCACAGGGACCAAGTAGGCTTCATCCCCGGCACACAAGGTTGGTTCAACATACGCAAATCAATAAATGTAATTCATCATGTAAACCAGTCCAAAGACCAAGACCACATGATACTTTTGATAGATGCAGAAAAAGCTTTTGACAAGATCCAACAGCCTTTATGATCAAACGCTAGAGACAGTAGGAAGGGAAGGAACCTTTATCAATATAATAAAGCGGTATACAACAAGCCCACAGCAAGGATTATGCTCAATGGGGAACAATTGGAAGCATTCCCACTTCGATCAGGAACTAGACAAGGCTGTCCACTCTCACCACTTCTATTCAATATGTACTTGAAGTCTTAGCTGAAGCCTAAAGACAAGAAAGGGACATAAGAGGGATTCAAATCGGCAAGGAAGAATCAAGCATCCCTATTTGCAGATGACATGATCTTAACCAGTGATCCCAAAAACTCTCCACCAGGAAGCTCGGGAACTAATTGTGAAGTTCAACAGGGTGGCAGGATACAAAATAAATGTTCAAAAATCAGAGGCCTTCCTATATGTCCAGAATGAAAGAAGTGAAAAAGCCTTGAGAGCCACAACCAGTTACTATAGCCCCTAAAAAAATGAAATACCTTGGTATAAACCTAACGAAGGAGGTAAAAGACCTTTATAATGAAAACTTTAAAACCCTAAAGAAAGAATATCAGAAGACACCAGAAGTGGAAAGACCTCCCTTGTTCCTGGATTGGCAGAATCAACATCGTAAAAATGACCATCCTACCAAAGGCAATATACAGATTCAATGCTATACCAATCAAAATCCCAAAGCAATTCTTCAAAGAAGTTGACCAAACAATCTCAAAGTTCATATGGAGGCACAAAAGACCCAGGATAGCAAAGACAATCCTGAGTAACAAAACACTGCTGGAGGTGTTACCATACCAAACCTAAGTCTATACTACAAATCCACAGTATAAAGACAGCTGGTACTGGCTCAAAAATAGACACACAGATCAATGGATAAGGATTGAAGACCCAGATATAAGCCCACAAAATTACAGCCATTTGGTCTTTGACAAAGGGGCCCAAAGAATCCAATGGAAAAAGAAACATCTTCAACAAATGGTGCTGGCTAAACTGGATCTCCACATGCAGAAGATTAAAGCTGGACCCTACTTTTCACCATGTACAAGACTTAATTCCAAATGGATCAAGGACCTTGATATCAGGCTAGAGACTATAAAAGCCATAGTTGAAAGAATAGGGAACTCCCTCGAGCTGATTGGGCAGGCCAACATTTCCTAAACAGACATCCAATGGCACAGTCACTGCTACCAACTCTCACAGTTGTGATCTTGTGAAATTAAAGAGCTTAGTTCAGATAAAGAGATTGTAACACGAGCTCAAAGGCAACCCACAGAATGAAAAAATCTTCACTAACCACACATCTGAAAGAACCTGCTGTCCAGAGTGCACAAAGAACTTAGAAAACTAACACCAAGGAAACCAATGGCCCAATTAAAAAATGGGCCCTGGAACAAAAGAAACTTTACCAGGGATGAAATTAAAATGTCTACAAATATCTTAAAAAATGCTCCACTTCCTTGCCATCAGGGAAATGCAAATCAAAACTTCCCTGAGATATCATCTCACCCCGGTCAGGATGGCAAAAATTCACAATACAAACAACGACAATGCTGGAGAGGATTGGAGAGAGGGAACTCTCCTACATTGCTGGTGGGAATGCAATCTAATACAGCCACTCTGGCGAACCGTCTGGAAATTCTTAAAGAAATTAAAGATTGAAATGCCATATGACCCTGCTATCCACTTTTGGGATAAACCCCCATAGAGCAGAGGTTCACCTCGATAGCACAAGCACGACCATGTTCATAGTAGCACTGTTTACAATAGCAAAGTCATGGAATCAACCCAAATGTCCACACTTGACGAGTGGATAAGGAAACAGTGGTACATCTATACAATGGAGTACTACTCAGCCATCAAAAATGATGAATTACTGGAATTTGCCGGGAAATGGATGTCATTAGAAACAATATATTAACTGAAGTATCCGACCCAGAAAATTAAGCACCTATGTACCCTAATATGTGGCTCCTAGTACCAAACCCACCCAGCCCACCTAGAGACAGTAATTGCAAGTATTATGAACAGAGGGATGGGTAGGAGGGCCACACCAGAAACAAGGAGAGAAAAACCATGTTACAGAGCAGAGAAATAGGCCTCCATCAAGGACTCAAATAAGTAATGAGACATCTGATTAAGTTCACAGACTTTTTTCTGATCATTACTACTGGAGGGGTATGATCTCACCAAAGAGGAGGGCATATAGTCTGGCAGATAACAAGTAACCATTGTGCAAATGGGTGATAGACCCCTCCCTCACTGTGGTTCCCACTTTTATTACATCTACCTTTGAATGTGCTTTTATCACAAGACTCTAGTTTAACACTTTTTTGTCTCGGGCCAGGGGGAAACATACAATGCCCACCAGGATGGAGTGAAGGGCATTGCAGAGCAGCAAACTGCAAAAGAAATCAACAAACCACAATCCGAACTTCAAGAACTCTATATCAACCACCTAGAACTAGGCCAGCTTAATCTCTCCCCATCCTGAAGCTCAGGGAAATTGAGGAGAGGGGCGGTAAGAGTGTAAGAGCAAAAGGATGGGGGAGCAATGATATGTAAGATACACCATACAAGTTAGGGCTGAAGCAATCATAATTGGACTTTACATGCCCTGCGCATTGTCCAACACACTATTGACCTCACAAAGTCTAGCATCTGCTAAAGGCACCAAGATTCTTGGAGGCAAGGGATTGGCAGCCACAGCACGTTCGTATACCTAAGGGGAACACGGGAAAGGGTTCAGGGAAAGGCACTGGTCCTTGTACGTCATCGGAGAGGGAGGCCCAGAGGAAAATCAGGCATGCACAAGGAAGGACTCTCTGGGAATGGGGCGGGAGGCACTGGGGGATGGGGAGGGAGGGCATGGGGAGGGGGAGCAGGGGGTACGGGGGGGGAGGAGGAGGGAGGGAGGGAACTGGTGTACCTATTAAGTTTGTATGAGCTGAAATAATAATAAAAATGTTTGAAAATAAAAAGAAATATAATTCACTTGGAACATCCTAGAATGGATGGTCAAGGAAAATATGAAAACAGAGTTAGCACAAAAGTTAAGGGTAAAAAAAGAAGTTAAAAAGAAGGTAAGATCATAAAGAAAAGTTGTTTCTCAAATAACATAAAGCTTTGAAGGCTAGGTCTATGAAACATTATCTTTATGCTTATAAAATTGTGACATTTACTGAAGCACGTACGACGTTCCGATCCATGCAGGCGTGCAAGTAAGTGAAAGATAACTGTGAATCACAGAACGGAAGCTCAGAAAACATCAGTAAAGCAAAGAAGATAGTAAAATAAAGGATACATCACTGGGCCCAAAATTGGCAAGGCCCAAAAGAGGACAGGGCGAAATACACCCGGGTATGAAGAAACGGAGTTCTCTGCCTCTCTTGGGTGATATGTTCTTAGGAGAGCTACAGGTTGAGCACTTGACATTGCCCAATGGATGCAAGCTATCGGTTCTAATAAATAGAAATCACTAGGCTCTTGCCCTAGATAAACAAGCATGTGCACAAAGATGCATGTGACAGGTTTTAATGAAGCAAACACCTAACAATAAAACCTCAGCAAAATACGCCATTAGACTAGAGCCAGCTTGGTCACATATGCAAGTATGGATGGCGCATATGTATCTCTGAACATGTCTTAAAACTATTCATGTTTGAATATAACATTTCAGAAGCGCATTAGTATATTAGTTTATGAAATAGCCAAACACAATGCCATGGGATACACACAAAAACACAAGTGGGAAGCCACTACAGGTGACAACCCTCTGGGACCATAAGCTGAATAAATGTCCCTTGCTAACTTAACCTCGGGGGTGGCAAAGTTGATGGACTCGGCACAGTTGAGCCGTGGTCGAGCCAGCGGGGTAGCCATAGGGAAAGGTCACCACGAATTCCCCAGCCTTCTGAGTCATGGGGCCAAAGGGGATGCCCTTGTACTGAGCACAGTAGGCGAGATGAGCGCCACCTTGTGCCTCAGGAAGGCCTCGCAGCCCGGGAACAGCTCCTTGGCCGGAGCTCCAGGTGCTCCCGTGCTGGGGAGGGGGGAGGAGAACCGCGTACCACGCTTGGGCTTCCGAAGTGCAGGTAGTTGAGTGCCGTACAGGTCCATGTCCTCGGTTTGCCAGATGAAGGTGGTCTTCCACATGCCAAGAGAGGAGGCGTGTTTACCCCCTTGATGATGGTGCCGCTTCTTGCTCCAGCAGGTCCAAGATGCTCCCCAGGTGTGCCAGTTCCAGTGCCCGTGTTCTCATCAACAGGGAGCCACTGACGTCCGCGCCAGAAATCGGTAACACATATGAATCTCCCAGTATTTTCTCTCCAGATCTTCCAACCCAGGTGTGCGGGAGGCCGATGGTCGTTGCTGTTTGCCAGGAGGCGATACTGCCTCAGGGTCATGGCGCTCACCCTCTTACTGTACTGCGTGTATAGCCCCCCCCACCGCTATGAGATTGCTTTGTACTATATTAGGACCATATTATTTCACAGACGTGATCTTCTGTAACCCAGCCTGGGGTCACTTCCCTACACAGCCAAAGGATGACCATAATTCCCGATTTTCCAATTTCCACTGCTCCATTGCTTAGATGAAAGGCACGTGAAGCCACACCCTGTTCACTAGTTGCTGGGGTTCAAAAGATTTCTGTTAAACACCTTGCCACAGACCTACCCTGTGAGGTGTTTGTCTGGCTTGCTGAGAAAAGCCTCTGGTGGAGACTCTAAGACTTTAGGGTGTCTGTTTGTAGCAGCAACAGGTTTGAGCAAAAGACAAGCTAAGCTGGGTCCAGTCAAAGACCTCAGCCATCCTGCAGGGAGCCCGGGAGCTGATGCCTCTGCAGGGGTGTCCCAAGTGCCAACACAAAAACCATGGTGGGACATGGGCCCATCAGAAAGAGCTCCTGCCTCAGACAGCTCCCTGAGGCTGAAGGACTGAAAGATACTCTCCCCTCTTCCTCTCCCCCCCTCTCTGCCTCTCTCCCTCTTCCTTCCTTCTCCTCTTCCTCTATTTCTCATTTCTCTGTATCTTCTCTTTTAATGTCTCATATATAATCAAAGGTATTTGTTTGTTTAAACTTTGATGCATTGTTAATTTTCTTCTCAGGTCTGTTGCCTCTCACTTTTCAGAAAATGGGTGCTAACATAAAGTAAAGTTATCGTGTGCTTTAGTGGCTTTTAAGTAGCTAAAAATAGTCTTCCTTTGATTCTACAGCTATGTTTTGGTATTGACATTTTCTATTAAAACTTGCTTGTTGGGCTGGAGAGGTGGCTCAGGATGAAGCCTCTGCCTGCAGGTGGAAGGTCCTGAGTTCCGATGTTTAGACCCCATGTATAGACGTCGGGCAGAAGCGGAGGAGCCTGCGTTTCTGGTTCGGTAGGGCAGAGTCTGTGAATCGGGGGCAGAGTAAAACAAGGAGGAGGTGAGGCGGTCCATGGTGGTTCCAAATTCGCCCGTGGTCTATCACACACACACACAATATGCACATATACACTACATTCACACACGCAAACTGAATAAATAAAAAAAATTTTAAAAGAACGTTAAAACTTGCTTTGTTACCTTTCTGTTTTGCCTTTTCCCGCTTCTTCAGTTTTTTTTTGACCTCTTGATCAGATTTGATTGGATCAAAAATTTAATGGTTGTGGTTTGGAAAAAAATACTGGGTGTGGCTTCAGTGAGATTTGAAGACAGGAAATCCCTCTACATTGGGCAGGTGGGGAAGGAGATAGTAGGACTGCTCAGGTATAAAGGCAGGACCCAGACCCCCCCAACTAGTTTCGAGGGAGGTCACTCTGACGGTCAGACCTTCTCCCTGGGTGCAGAAGGAGCTGAAGCAAGTCTGGCGGGGATTCTGCTGGTGGAAGTAAGTCACATTGGTTCTTTCTCAGATCAGCTCTGAACATTTTGTTTCTCTGAGAGAACTACTAGAAAGTTTTGTGAAGAGTCAGATCGTTTGAAACAAAAAAGTCATTTCTAGCAATGTTACCATTTCCTCCCACAATGTATTTGTATTAGCTTCTTCTCTCTTCACATACACATGGTTGTTCAATCTCATTGTTCTTTAAAGAAACTGGTCTTTTTTCTGTCATCAATTTAGTGGGTTTTTGGTGGCTTTCGCTTTAGTTTAGTTTTACTTTTAATATTTTATCCATTTTGTGGAGAAAGAGAGGGAGCAGGCACAAGTGACTTGGGTAACCAGACAATCTTCAGATATCAGTTTGCCAGCACAGCAAATGGTTTCTGTGGATCTGCTCTGCTCACTGGGTCTGGGAATGAGGAGACATTACATACTCATCCAACCACTGGCCCAGCCTGCTTCATTGCATAGCTCAACTTTTTCCTTTCTTTTTAATGTGATTTACCCAATTCTTTGAGTTGAGTGACTAAAAGTTTTATTCCCTTTTTAATGATAGTTTAGAAGCAGTGCTCCATATCCAGGATGTTCTTGAACTCCTATGTTGTAGAGGCTGACTTTCAAGCATCTATCTGGAATGTTAGGGGTTAGAGGCTTGAGACAAAATCCCTTCATTTTTCCAAACCTGCTTTTTCCATGGATTCCATTTGTAGCTTCTTTCCTTTTTCACTTGTGAGATTGACTTGCAGCTTGCAGCGTGTTGTTAGGTTGACTTCATGTCAGGGTGACTTCATGTCCTTTACTGATTTTCAAGGATACCAGATTTTTGGTCAGTTCAGAGACTACTACTGAAAACCTCAGGAACGGAGCCCACCTGAACCCCCAGCGGTGCTGTTGACCTGCTGCAACCAGCAAATATGCAGGATCTGCTCCTCAGGACCCCAGCTACGCCATTCCCACATTCAGCCCAAGCAAGGAGGAGTTTTGCGACTTCAAACAGGTACATCCTTACTGGAGTCCCAGGGCGCTCACCGAGCCGGGCTGGCCAAGGTGATTCCACCCGAGGGCTGGAGAGCCCGGCAGACTAACGAGGACATTGGTGATATGGTGATAGTCAACCCTGTAGGCAGTGGTCTATGGGTGGGCCGGCGTGTTTGAGCAGTACAATAAGAAGGAAGAAAGCCAGGACTGTGAGGCAGTATCGCCACCTGGCAAACAGTAAAAACTATCACACTCCAGCACAACCTGGATTTGGAAGATCTGGAGAGAAAATACTGGAAGAGTCGTTCCTATGTGTCACCGGTTTAGGCCCGGACGTCAGTGGTTCCCTGTTTGATGAGAACACCAGCACTGGAACTGTGGCACACCTGGGGAGCATCTTGGACCTGCTGGAGCAAGAAAGTGGCACCATCATCCAGGGCGTCAACACGCCCTACCTATACTTTGGCATGTGGAAGACCACCTTCCCTGCACACCGAGGACATGGACCTGTATAGCACAACTACCTGCACTTCGGAGAGCACAAGACGTGGTACCGGTGCCCCCCGAGCACGGAGCGCCTGGAGCACCTGGCCAAGAGCTGTTCCCAGCCTGCTCCATGGCTGCGAGGCCTTCCTGAGGCACAAGGTGGCGCTTATTCTAGCCCACTGTGCTCAAGGACAAGGGCATCCCCTTTGGCCGCGTGACTCAGAAGCTGGTGAGTCATGGTGACCTTTCCCTAGGGCTACCACGCTGGCTTCGACCACGGCCTCAACTGTGCCGAGGCCATCAACTTGCCACTCCGAGGTGGATGACATGGCAAAGTGGCCTCTCAGTGCAGTTGTGGGGAGGCCAGGGTGCTTCTTCTCCATGGACGCCTTTGTGCGTACCTCCAGCTTGAACGCTATGAGCTGTGGAAGCAGGGCCGGACCGCGCGGGTGGTGGACCACGTAGAGACCACTGCACCTGCTGGGCAGGAGCTGACACCTGGGATGCACACACAGATTCCAGGACTTCCACATCCGGCCGGAAGCATGCCTGCCTAGAACCTCTCAGTGTCGTGTGTCAACAGGTAACAGCCACTACTTCAGCCATTGAACTCTAAGTTCACATACTCATCCTTATCTCACAGCGTTTTGCTGGCCCACACATGACTGCAGGCAAGTAGACTCCCAGAAGAACAACCATTCCACTGGAACCTTGATTATTACACCCAGTCCCTGCCCCCAACTGGGAGGCCAGGTCGTGCCGTGGTGGTCGAGTCAGAGCTGGTCCGGGCCGAGCTAGTCTCAGCTGAGCCGGCCTGTGGTGCCAGGGTACCAATCATCTCGGTGCAGGGGGCAGCCTCTCTGCTTCAGGAGGCGTGCTCCCAGTGTGAGCATACAGGGCAAGCCGTTGTGTAAGGAGAGCTGCTTTGGCTGAAATGGGACTCAGGTGGGCACAAGGCACCAGGGAGCCAGAGTTCTCCTTTCCTTCTGGAACTTCGGATGTCACTCTGCTCCGGACCTTCAACCCTTAGGGCCGCCGCTGGATCCCAATAACCCCATGCACCCAGGCCCCTGCTTGCTGGCAAACCTCCTTGATGTTTTTTGCCTCCCAGGTGATGTGCTTGAGGAGGGGTCCAGAGTAAGACTCTGGGGCACGTGACACACTTGTAGATGCGCCAAGGGTGGAGCACTAGACCACTCTATGCCCACAGGGTTGTACCTTCTCTGAGAGCCTCAGATGTCTGTGTCACGGACTGATCGTAGGCTATGGAGGAGACAGCTTTACCTTTGAGCCCAGAGACATGTTAAGCATCCTGAACCCTGCTCATCTACTGAAGCAAAGGCCACTAGAATCGTGACAGATCGTTGCCCTTCTCACCAAGCCCAAGCTATGTTTTAGTCAAACACGGTTTTCCCTCTCCGTCAAGCAGGAATTTAATCTCCAAAGTGTGAAATGAAGAGAACGCATACTTCACTCACCGGGGTGGTGAGGACCAAGCCTTTGGGAGAAGATGAGATCATACTAGTCCCCAAGGGTGAGATCTATGAACTGAATTCTAGAGAAATCTGAGTGTGAGCAGTCATTCAGGAGTTTACTGACACTTCCAGCATGAAACACGGCTGTGAACAATTCCCATCATAGAAAGACTGTGCTGTGTGTGTTAAACTTCCAGATCCAAACCATGAGCCAAAGATGCCATATTCCCCTGCGCAATGCCAGTGCACTGTTGCCCTCATAAAGTCTAGCATCTGTTAAGGGCACCGAGACCCCTGGAGGCAAGGGGATTGACGAGCCATATGTAGATCTTATGCTTAAGGGGAACAAGAGAAAGGGCTTTATGGAAATGCCACTGGGCTCTTATATGTACGGAAGAGGACCCAGTGGAGAGTTAGGCGTACACAATAAAGGACTCTCTGGGAATTGGGGGGGAGGGCACTGGGGGAAGGGGAGGGGGAGGAGGGGGGAGGGAGGGAACTGGTAAAAAATTTTAAAATGTATAATTAAATTTTTAATAAAAAAATGCCAAATTCTTTTCAGTAAATTTTCTTTATTAGAGAGGGTGCAACAAGCAGCATATGGACATCTAGTAGGTGTCTCAGGGTCTCCAGGGTTGCAACAGGTTTTCCTGACTTGCTGAACTGCTTCAACTAACCCTCCATTTCATACAGTAGACTACTGACGTGTTTCACTATATGAAGAAGTAATATACCTGGATACTGGTGGAAGACTCCCTTGATTCCTGTGAACTGTGGGCGAGAGGCTGTGTTTTGGGCAGCCCACTGGTGCACCCACACGGTGGGGGATTCCTGTACTTGCTGGTAATGTGTCTGTACCAGCACTACCTCCCTGGCCTCCATGTCTCCGTGAGACCAGCAGTGGATCACCTGCAACCTCAGATCCATGAACTATCTCAAAACGAGGCCGTCCCACCCACCTCATGAGCAGAGTTGTCCTCTGAGTTCTGTTCTGACAGACATCAGGGTTCATGAATACCTTCCCATGACCTGTGAAGTTCCATGAGTTCCAGCTTTTCTCTCCTCCAATAAATTCTTCTTCTACGTGTGTTCTGGTTTCAATCTTTGATTTCCGAACACAAGAACCCTATAACATGGGACTGTCATTCCCACAACATTTGGCCCCTGAACAGGGACCTGTAACATTTGGGAAGACTGTTCCTGTAACAAGGTTACAATCTATAGTCCAGCTTGACAGAAGAGCTCATGTCAACACCAGGTGGAGGGAACTGGCCACACCATCTCTATGTAATAGCTGAGAGAGGGACAATCCTTACTTGCCAGACCAGCATGTTTGGCCAAGTGTACACAAGGATTCTGACTTTCTCAACCAGCTCTCAGTATTTTATCCCAGGGTCTAATCCCACCCACCATGAGCTGGGCCTTCCCCATCAGCCAGACAATCTCCTGCAGATTTGCTCTGGGCTTAACTCAACAACTAATTCTCTACCAATGAGCTCAAACCCTCAACCATCAAGTTGATATCTGTGCCTAACTATGACACTTACCAAGCCTACTGGACCATATACCTTTGTTATATTAAAAGAAATTCAGACCTAAGAAGATTGCAAAAGAAAATCCTAGAAGGATAATTTATTATTATGCATATTATCCTTCTAAATGTATCGACTAGTAACATCTTACCAGGTACACACAAACACAAACACACTGTTGTTGTCAGCCTGCATAGTTACCGATAAATGAACACCAAATGGCTTAAGGGGACAAGGGATTTATTCTCTTATGATAGACTGGTTACAGTTCATAGCCCAGCTTGACAGGAAAGGATGCAGCAACACCAGGACCAAGGGAACTGACCACATCATCACCACATAACAGCTGAGAGAGGGACAATCCTTACTTGCCAAACCAGCATGTCTGGTTAAGTATACAGAAGGATGCCAACTTCTTCAACCAACTCTCTGTATTTTGTTTATCTGTTCAGGGCCTAGACCCACCCAGCATGGGCTGGATCTGCACCATCAACTAGACAGTCTCCTTCAGGTTGGCTCTGGGCTTAATTCAGCTAATTCTCTACAAATGTGCCCAGAGCTCAAATCCTCAACCATCAAGTTGACACCTGTACATAACTATGACACACACACACACACATGGACAATTGTACACATACATATACCTACACAGAAGAATCTCGGATCAACTTGGACAAACTCGGGACAACGGGGAATAATCCAGGAAACTCGGTCCAGCATGGAATAATCCAGGAAAACTCGGAGAAACTCGGGGCAACTTGGACAAACTCGGGACAACACGGGATCACTCGGGAATCCCTGGGAAAACGGGGGAAAATGTCGGGACAACATGGGAAAACTGGGTAAAATTCGGGGTAACTCGGGGCAAAGCTGAGAATCTGACTGAGCTCAGTTCACCCCATATTGAATCCGGCTCTCTCAGACCCTCAGCCCGGCTTCCTCAGGAAGACTAATACCTCTAAATCCTTCTTGTCTATCAAGAAATATTCGATTTCTTTGTGTGGAAATCACGGAGTTGAGGATTCTATTCTTTCTCGATTTGTGTGGATGTGATGTGTGTATGTTTGCAAATCAGAGGGCACTAGGCATGCCTGCGGATACCCGGGGGTGACTTTGGCAATCATCCCCGATTGCTCTGCCTCCTTTGGGCCTTGCTCTGGGCTTTCCCAGACTCTTCTTGTGGGGCTGGAAGTGCAGGTCGCCACCATTCCCATCTGCTATCCGGGATCCCAACTCAGGTCTTTCTGCTTGGGAGGTGAGCTCTTAGCCCCTGAGCCATCTCTCCATTCTGAGGATTCTGTTGTGGACGAGCTGGCAGGCGTGAGTGTATTTGGAATCTCATTTGATTGAGAAGTTCAAGCTAGACTCGGGCAGGCTCCCTCCTCTTATCTTCCTGTAGTCCAGTTTCTGTGGAAGCATTTTCACACACAGCTCTTGCAATTCCAGCCAGGTCCGAAGATTATCAGACTTAGGGTTTGCTGCTTCTTCACTGCATCACATATGGAATGTGCTCCCAAACAGAGCCGCTCCAGGCAGCCATAGTGGAAGTCCTTAGATTACTAACAAATTCTACTTTGATATACAGCTGAGTTTTACAATAATGACATGTTCTTGTCACGAGGAAAATTAAATGCATTTTCGAAAATAAAAATCTTTAAAGGACTCTCTGGGAGTTGGGGGGGAAGGCACTGGGGGATGGGGAGGGAGGGGAGGAGGAGCAGGAGGTGGAGGGGGAGCAGGGGGTTCGGGGGGGGGGAGGAAGAGGGAGGGAGGGAACTGGTCTACCTATTAAGTTTGTATGAGCGGAAATAATAAAAAATGTATCAAAAAATAAAAATAAAAATCTTGTGAAACCGGAAGGCCCCCAAACTGCTGGTTGGTGTGGAAGTGGAAAATGAAGGGTGTCTGGCCGGGTCCCGGCATTTCCCATCCAGCAGGTGGCGATGGGGAGCAGGCATGTTACAAATGCACCAGGCTTGTGATGGGGTAGATAGATGTGCAGCTGTCAGCTTGACAGTTGCCGGGCTAAGCTTTGGGAAAGCAGTGAAGAACTGAGAGTCGAGGCAAGCCTGCAGGAGAGTGTCTGGTGAACACCGAAGACCTTTCAGGAACGGACCAGGACCACATAAAGGGAAGAGAGAGAGAGGGAAGAACTCTCTCCTGTCCTGCGCTGGTGAACTCATGTCTCCTGCTCCAGCCCCCATCCCTCGCTGACCTCAGACTCCAGCTTCTTCCACCTGCCGATGTGACTGAAGCCAAGAGATTCTCCAGGAATCCTCCAGCCTCAGCACCAGCCTGGGGGTGCTGAGACCTGCTGCTCCCAAACAGAGCCGCTCCAGGCAGCCATGGTGGAAGTCCTTAGATTCCTAACAAGTTCTATTTTGATAGGTATATACTCATTTGATCTGTTCTCTTCCCTTAGAGAACTCTGACTGACACAGGGAGAGAACACAGAGGAGAGTGAGTCCCAGCATAAGGACGTCCAAGAACATGGATTCCCACAGGAGGAGCTTGCGGGGTCTATGCAGGAAATGAGCATGGGACACAGGCATAGCTGCAGATTGAAGACATGTGAAATCAGTGACTGCACTTCCCTTCCCCTCCCCTCCCCTTCCCTCCACCCCCTCTCCTGTCCTCTCCTCTCTTCTCCTTTTCTTGCCTCCCCTCCCCTTCTTTCTCATTTCCCTCCTCTTACCTTTCCTCCCCTGACCTCCCTGTCTTCCTTTTCCTCTTTCTCTTTCTCTTCCCCCTTTCTGTCTCTCTCTCTCTCTCTCTCTCTCTCTCTCTCTCTCTCTCTCTCATCTGCGGTGTACGTTTTTTTGGTATACCTTTGTGAGTTGAGGGGGATTTGCTTCATTTACTTTAATGATTTTGAATGTGCTTAGTGTTGTGTTTCTTCTTGTGTTCATTTTCCATTGTATTTTATAATTTTCCCCTTACATCCAAAAGTGTATTGCGGTAAAGTCATTCCCACCCCCTTCCTTCCTTCTCTCTTCAGTTTCCGTGATTTCTTTGACATTTCTTTGGCATCTCAGTGTCCGTGACCAGGTCCCACCACCCATCCACATTCCGGTCCTCTGTGTTTCCCTTTGTTCTTCACCACATGCTTTTCCATTTTTATCAAAGTTTTAAAGATATGTGGGTTGGTCTGTTCTAATTTCTATGTTGACTCTGTAGCTCATCAATTTCTGATCTTGTTTTATTACCTTTCTTGGATGTTCTTTCTTTTTCTTCCAATTTTCTGCTAGATCGTAGTTCATTTAATTTTCTAGCCTTCAACCTCTGCTTTAGCTGTTTCCATAAAGCTTTAAATTTTCTCTAAGTACTGTTTGTCAGAACCCTACAGATTTGATAATTGGCGTTTTCATATTCGTTTAGATCAACTTCTCGATTTCTATCCTTTCATTCCCATTAAAGGTTGATTTGGAAATACAGTTGTAATTTTAGAATTTCTACTAATTCATCAATTTCATTTCTTTTGTGTTTAGAAAACATGTTTGGACTCCTTCTATCTCTTTAAAAAAGACTTGTTTTATATGCACAGTTTTAAAAATTGTGAAATATCACTCTGAGAAAACATATTTTGTGATCTGGAGAGAGAGTCCTGTGTGTTCCTGCTGCATTTCAACTGATGTACCAGTAGGTCCTGCTTTGTGACTCCCAAGTATCTCAGGTGAGGTGGCAACTGACAGGATATTTCATTATGAAAGCTGGGAGCCAGTCTTTTTAAAACCCAGAGTGAGTATAGAAGCTTTCCCCAGTCAGCACTGAGCATTCCTTTAGAGGTCATATCCAGTTATTTATAACTCCAAAGTAAAAATCATGAACACAAATAATAGAAATATAATTCACTTGGCAGCCGGGCCTCATCGTGCCGTGACCCAGCGCCGCGCTGACGCCCCATCCCCCCTTCCCCTCCACTCAGCTGCCTGGGATTTGCATGCGCAGTCCAGTCAGGCCTCACTGTGCCGCGACCCAGGTCAGCTCGGTTTCTGAACACCCCCAGAGCCCCAGGCGGCCCGAGTGGACCCAGCTCCTCCCACCATCCAGCCTGAGCGCGCGCAGGGCCTGGGAGAAGGAGAGGGCACCCCCTGTGCACCCGGATCCCGCCCTCAGGTCCCCGGGGTTTAAATAGCACCCCCCCAACACCCCATCCCCCCTTCCCCTCCACTCCCCCGCCAGGGATGGGCCTCACCGCGCTGCAATCTAGGTAAGCTTGCTCCCCGCCCACCCCCAGAGCCCCAGCCCAAATAATTCAGTTTAGTGAAAAACGCACAGAAATTTAAAGAAGATCTTAAGAGTTAAAACGACAATGCCAACGTCTAAGTGCAAATCCATGAGAAACAACACTCAAGTAAACAAATCTCCCACTGAAGGAATTAATCCCATGTGTTATACTCCAACCAGAACAAACCCATGGAAAGTGGCCAAGAAAGCCTGACCCACGATAACGACCTTCAAAATATGATCATTACCATGTTCAATACTATGAAAGAGAAATCCGGGAGGAATTAAATAATCGAATCAGTCGGTTTGAGGAGGAACACAACAGACACATGGAGGAGTTGAGAAAAACAGTGCAAGAATCAAAAACTGGCAAAAGCAGACTCAAGCAGAGTTTAAAACTGATCTAAAAGACAAGTTATCTTCAACCCAAAACTCCACAGTCTTATCAGCAGAACTAATGAAGCAGATACAGAATTTCAGATCTTGAAGATAAAGTGGGAGTATTAACCAGCTCAATGGAAGAGATTGTTAAAGCCAAAAAGATACTTGAGAGAAATATTCAGGAGATATGGGACACCCTGAAGAAGCCCAGCATGCGTATTAATGGAATAACAGAGCAAGAATCTCAAAATACCACCCCTGAGGAAATTTTTCAAACGATCATCAAGGAAAACTTTCCTCATCTAAAAAAAGACAGGCCCATCCATATACAAGAGGCATTCTGCACCCCAAACAGATATGACCAAAACAGAAGCTCCCCATGGCAAATAATATTCAAAACACTCCACATTCAAGATAAAGAACTGGTGCTGAGAGCTTCAAGGGAGAAAAAACAAGTCACTTTTAAAGGTAAACCTATTAAAATAACAAATGACTTCTCAATGGAAACACTAAAAGCAAGAAGAGCTTGGAGAGACATACTTCAAGTATTGAATGAGCAAAAATGTCAACCTAGGCTGATTTACCCTGAAAAACTATCAGTCATGATCGAGGGAGAAAGAAAAATCTTCCAGCACAAAGACAACTTGAAGGGATACATGTCCACCAAACCAGGCCTTCAAAAAATGCTAGAAATAATACTCAAGCTTGAAGAAAAAAACAGGCATATCCAGGAGAGCAGAAGGCAAGTATAACACCATTAAAGGTGAGGCAATATACTTATAAAAACTACTAAACATAATAAATGTCTGGAATCAAAAATAGTTTCACCATTATAACACTAAATGTTAATGGAATTAACTCACCGATCAAGAGACACAGATTACAAATTTGGATTAAAAATCACAATCCGGGGCTGGAGAGATGGCTCAGGGGTTAAGCCTCCACCTTGCAGGCGGAAGGTCCTGAGTTCGGATCCCAGATCCCACGTATAGACGCCAGGCGGAAGCGGGGGCGGCCTACGCTTCTGGCACTGGTAGGGCGGAGCCTGTGAATCCCGGGGTAGAAGGAGGTGGAGGCATCCATGGTGGTTTGCGAATTCGTCCGTGGTTCTACACACACACACACACAGACACACACGCGCGCGAACATACACACGCACATGTGCACAGTTGAATAAATAATAAAAAAAAATCGCAATCCATCAATCTGCTGCCTGCAGGAAACCCATCTCACCACAAAAGATAGGTACGCTCTAAAAATGAAAGGCTGGTCAATAATTGTACAAGCTAATGGAAGCAGAAAACAGGCAGGCGTAGCCATTATGATATCAGACAAAGTGGACTTCAAACCAAAGAAAATTATAAGAGACACGGATGGATACTGCATTTTAGTCACAGGTACAATTCACCAGGAAGACTTCACAATACTGAACATATATGCACCCAATACAGGCCCCTCCACATTCATTAAGAAAACCCTACAGCGTCTAAAGCAAGAAATCAACCCCCAAACGATAATTCTTGGGGACTTCAACACTGCCCTCTCAACATGGGATAGATCAACAGGTCAAAAGCTTAACAGAGACACTTTGGACCTTAATCAAACTCTTAAAGAAATGGACCTTACAGATCTCTATCGGACTTTTCACCCACGCACCAAAGAATACACATTTTTCTCAGCAGCACACGGAACTTTCTCCAAAATAGATCACATACTGGGCCACAAAACGAATCTACACATGTACAAAAAAGTTGAAATTCTAACCTGTGCTCTGTCAGACCATCACGGCCTAAAGTTGGACATCCACAACACAACAAACAAGAGAAAATACACTAACTCCTGGAAACTTAACAATATGATGCTGAATGAGAACTAGATTCAGGAAGAAATTAAAAAGGAAATTCAAGATTTCCTGAAAGTGAATGATAATGAAAATACAACTTACCAAAATCTCTGGGACACAATGAAAGCTGTTCTAAGAGGTAAGTTCATAGCTCTTAATGCCTACATCAAAAAAAATGGAAACATCAGAAATAAACAACTTAACAATGCAGCTTAAAGCTTTAGAGAAACTAGAGCAATCTGATCCCAAAAGTAGTAGAAGAGAGGAGATTAGCAAAATAAGGGGAGAAATATCTGAAATCAAGATTAAGAAAATGATAGAAAAAATCAACCAGTCAAAAAGCTGGTTCTTTGAAAAAATCAATAAGATTGATACACCCCTAGCCAAATTAACCAAAAGCAGGAGACAGAACACCCAAATTAACAAAATTAGAAATGAACATGGAGTTATCACTACTGATACCCAAGAAATCCAGAGAATTATAACATCATATTTCAAAAAATTATACTCTGTGAAGTTTGACAACACAAAAGAGATGGATGAATTTCTAAGTAAACACAACTTACCTTAATTGAATCAGGAAGTTGTGAATTATTTAAATAGTCCTATAACATATAAGGAAATTGAAGATGTAATCTCAAATCTTCCCACCAAAAAATGTCCTGGACCAGATGGATTCAGCACAGAGTTCTACCAGACATTTAAGGAGTTAATAACACCAATACTCCTTAAACTGTTCCATCAAATAGCAAAGGAAGGAACACTACCAAATTCCTTCTATGAAGCTAATATCGTCTTAATCCCAAAACCTAATAAAGACTCACTTAAAAAAGAAAACTATAGGCCGATCTCTCTGATGAACACAGACTCAAATATTCTCAACAAAGTCTTAGCAAATTAGATTCAAAAGATCATTCACAGGGACCAAGTAGGCTTCATCCCCGGCACACAAGGTTGGTTCAACATACGCAAATCAATAAATGTAATTCATCATGTAAACCAGTCCAAAGACCAAGACCACATGATACTTTTGATAGATGCAGAAAAAGCTTTTGACAAGATCCAACAGCCTTTTATGATCAAAACGCTAGAGACAGTAGGAATGGAAGGAACCTTTATCAATATAATAAAAGCTGTATACAACAAGCCCACAGCAAGGATTATGCTCAATGGGGAACAATTGGAAGCATTCCCACTTCGATCAGGAACTAGACAAGGCTGTCCACTCTCACCACTTCTATTCAATATTGTACTTGAAGTCTTAGCTGAAGCCATAAGACAAGAAAGGGACATAAGAGGGATTCAAATCGGCAAGGAAGAATTCAAGCTATCCCTATTTGCAGATGACATGATCTTATACCTGAGTGATCCCAAAAACTCCACCAGGAAGCTTCTGGAACTAATTGTGAAGTTCAACAGGGTGGCAGGATACAAAATAAATGTTCAAAAATCAGAGGCCTTCCTATATGTCCAGAATGAAAGAAGTGAAAAAGCCTTGAGAGACACAATCCCAGTTACTATAGCCCCTAAAAAAATGAAATACCTTGGTATAAACCTAACGAAGGAGGTAAAAGACCTTTATAATGAAAACTTTAAAACCCTAAAGAAAGAAATAGCAGAAGACACCAGAAGGTGGAAAGACCTCCCTTGTTCCTGGATTGGCAGAATCAACATCGTAAAAATGACCATCCTACCAAAGGCAATATACAGATTCAATGCTATACCAATCAAAATCCCAAAGCAATTCTTCAAAGAAGTTGACCAAACAATCTCAAAGTTCATATGGAGGCACAAAAGACCCAGGATAGCAAAGACAATCCTGAGTAACAAAAACACTGCTGGAGGTGTTACCATACCAAACCTAAGTCTATACTACAAATCCACAGTTATAAAGACAGCCTGGTACTGGCTCCAAAATAGACACACAGATCAATGGATAAGGATTGAAGACCCAGATATAAGCCCACAAAATTACAGCCATTTGGTCTTTGACAAAGGGGCCCAAAGAATCCAATGGAAAAAGAACAGCATCTTCAACAAATGGTGCTGGCTAAACTGGATCTCCACATGCAGAAGATTAAAGCTGGACCCTACTTTTCACCATGTACAAGACTTAATTCCAAATGGATCAAGGACCTTGATATCAGGCCAGAGACTATAAAAGCCATAGTTGAAAGAATAGGGAACTCCCTCGAGCTGATTGGGCTAGGCCAACATTTCCTAAACAGACATCCAATGGCACAGTCACTGCTACCAACTCTCAACAGTTGTGATCTTGTGAAATTAAAGAGCTTCTGTTCAGATAAAGAGATTGTAACACGAGCTCAAAGGCAAACCACAGAATGAGAAAAAATCTTCACTAACCACACATCTGAAAGAACTCTGCTGTCCAGAGTGCACAAAGAACTTAGAAAACTAAACACCAAGGAAACCAATGGCCCAATTAAAAAATGGGCCCTGGAACTTAAAAGAAACTTTACCAGGGATGAAATTAAAATGTCTACAAATATCTTAAAAAATGCTCCACTTCCTTTGCCATCAGGGAAATGCAAATCAAAACTTCCCTGAGATATCATCTCACCCCGGTCAGGATGGCAAAAATTCACAATACAAACAACGACAAATGCTGGAGAGGATGTGGAGAGAGGGGAACTCTCCTACATTGCTGGTGGGAATGCAAGCTCATACAGCCACTCTGGCGAACCGTCTGGAAATTCTTAAAGAAATTAAAGATTGAAATGCCATATGACCCTGCTATTCCACTTTTGGGAATAACCCCCCATAGAGCAGAGGTTCACCTCGATAGCACAAGCACGACCATGTTCATAGTAGCACTGTTTACAATAGCAAAGTCATGGAATCAACCCAAATGTCCAACAGTTGACGAGTGGATAAGGAAACAGTGGTACATCTATACAATGGAGTACTACTCAGCCATCAAAAATGATGAATTACTGGAATTTGCCGGGAAATGGATGTCATTAGAAACAATTATATTAACTGAAGTATCCCAGACCCAGAAAATTAAGCACCTTATGTACTCCCTAATAGGTGGCTCCTAGTACCAAACCCACCCAGCCCACCTAGAGACAGTAATTGCAAGTATTATGAACAGGAGGGATGGGGTAGGAGGGCCACACCAGAAACAAGGAGAGAACGAACCATGTTACAGCAGAGAATATAGGCCTCCATCAAGGACTTAAATAAGTAATGAGACATCTGATTAAGTTCACAGACTTTTGTTCCTGATCATTTACTACTGAGGGGGTATGATCTCACCAGAAGAGGAGGGCATATAGTCTGGCAGATAACAAGTAACCATTGTGCAAATGGGTGATAGACCCCTCCCTCACTGTGGTTTCCCACTTTTATTACATCTACCTTTGAATGTGCTTTTATCACAAGACTCTAGTTTAACAGCTTTTTGTCTCTGGCCAGGGGGAAACATACAATGCCCACCAGGATGGAGTGAAGGGCATTGCAGGAGCAGCAAAACTGCAAAAGAAAATCAACAAACCACAATCCAGAACTTCAGAGACTCTATATCAACCACCTAGAACTAGGCCAGCTTAATCTCTCCCCATCCTGAAGCTCAGGGAAATTTGAGGAAGAGGGGGCGGTAAGAGTGTAAGAGCAAAAGGATGGGAGGAGCAATGATATGTAAGATACACCATACAAGTTAGGGCTGAAGCAATCATAATTGGACTTTACATGCCCTGCGCATTGTCCAACACACTATTGACCTCACAAAGTCTAGCATCTGCTAAAGGCACCAAGATTCTTGGAGGCAAGGGATTGGCAGCCACAGCACTGTTCGTATACCTAAGGGGAACACGGGAAAGGGTTCAGGGAAAGGCACTGGGTCCTTGTACGTCATCGGAGAGGAGGGCCCAGAGGAAAATCAGGCATGCACAAGGAAGGACTCTCTGGGAATTGGGGCGGGAGGCACTGGGGGATGGGGAGGGAGGGCATGGGGAGGGAGAGCAGGGGGTACGGGGGGAGGAGGAGGGAGGGAGGGAACTGGTGTACCTATTAAGTTTGTATGAGCTGAAATAATAATAAAAATGTTTGAAAATAAAAAGAAATATAATTCACTTGGAACATCCTAGAATTGATGGTCAAGGAAAATATGAAAACAGAGTTAGCACAAAAGTATAAGGGTAAAAATATAAGTTAAAAAGAAGGTAAGATCAATAAAGAAAAGTTTGTTTCTCAAATAATCATAAAGCTTTGAAGGCTAGGTCTATGAAACATTATCTTTATGCTTATAAAATTGTGACATTTTACTGAAGCACGTACGACGTTCCAATCCATGCAGGCGTGCAAGTAAGTGAAAGATAACTGTGAATTCACAGAACTGAAGCTCAGAAAACATCAGTAAAGCAAAGAAGATAGTAAAATTAAAGGATACATCACTGGGCCCAAAATTTGCAAAGGCCCAAGAAGATGACAGGGCGAAATACACCCGGAGGTATGAAGAAACGGAGTTCTCTGCCTCTCTTGGGTGATATGTTCTTAGGAGAGCTACCAGGTTGAGCACATTGACATTGCCCAATGGAATGCAAGCTATCGGTTCTAATAATATAGAAATCATCTAGGCTCTTGCCCTAGATAAACAAGCATGTGCACAAAGATGCATGTGACAGGTTTTAATGAAGCAAACACCTAACAATAAATACCTCAGCAAAATACGCCATTAGACTAGAGCCAGCTTGGTCACATATGCAAGTATGGATGCACATATGTATCTCTGAACATGTCTTAAAACTATTCATGTTGAATATAACATTTCAGAAAGCGATTAGTATATTAGTTGTATGAAATAGCTACATCACACAATGCCATGGGTATACACACAAAAACACAAGTGGGAAGCCACCTACAGGTGACAACCCCTCTGGGACCATAAGCTGAATAAATGTCCCTTACTAACTTAACCTCGGGGTGGCAAAGTTGATGGACTCGGCACAGTTGAAGCCGTGGTCGAAGCCAGCGTGGTAGCCATAGGGAAAGGTCACCACGAATTCCCCAGCCTTCTGAGTCATGGGGCCAAAGGGGATGCCCTTGTACTTGAGCACAGTAGGCGAGATGAGCGCCACCTTGTGCCTCAGGAAGGCCTCGCAGCCCGGGAACAGCTCCTTGGCCAGGAGCTCCAGGTGCCTCCCGTGCTGGGGGAGGGGGGGAGGAGCACCGCGTACCACGTCTTGGGCTTCCCGAAGTGCAGGTAGTTGATGCCGTACAGGTCCATGTCCTCGGTTTGCCAGATGAAGGTGGTCTTCCACATGCCAAAGTATAGGGAGGGCGTGTTTACCCCCTTGATGATGGTGCCGCTTTCTTGCTCCAGCAGGTCCAAGATGCTCCCCAGGTGTGCCACGTTCCAGTGCCGCGTGTTCTCATCAAACAGGGAGCCACTGACGTCCGCGCCAGAAATCGGTAACACATATGAACTCTCCCAGTATTTTCTCTCCAGATCTTCCAAACCCAGGTGTGCGGGAGGCCGATGGTCGTTGCTGTTTGCCAGGAGGCGATACTGCCTCAGGGTCATGGCGCTCACCCTCTTACTGTACTGCGTGTATACGCCCCCCCCATCCGCTATGAGATTGCTTTGTACTATTATTATGACCATAATTATTTCAGACGTGATCTTCTGTAACCCAGGCTGGGGTTCACTTCCCTACACAGCCAAAGGATGACCATTAATTCCCGATTTTCCAATTTCCACTGCTCCATTGCTTAGATGACAGGCACGTGAAGCCACACCCTGTTCACTAGTTGCTGGGGTTCAAAAGATTTCTGTTAAACACCTTGCCACAGACCTACCCTGTGAGGTGTTTTGTCTGGCTTGCTAGGAAAAGCCTCTGGTGGAGACTCTAAGACTTTAGGGTGTCTGTTTGTAGCAGTTTGAGCTAAAAGACAAGCTAAGCTGGGGTCCAGTCAAAGACCTCAGCCCATCCTGCAGGGAGCCCTGGAGCTGATGCCTCTGCAGGGTGGTCCCAAG
The DNA here is from genome assembly GCA_023101885.1 of Typhlomys cinereus. Classification (NCBI taxonomy): domain Eukaryota; kingdom Metazoa; phylum Chordata; class Mammalia; order Rodentia; family Platacanthomyidae; genus Typhlomys; species Typhlomys cinereus. Next base: position 1,400,270 of record JALPQD010000505.1, read on the forward strand.
TGCCCAACACAAAACCATGGTGGGACATGGGCCCATCAGAAAGAGCTCCTGCCTCAGACAGCTCCCTGAGGCTGAAGGACTTGAAGAATCCTCTCCCCTCTTCCTCTCCCCCTCCTCTCTGCCTCTCCCTCTCCCTTTCCTTCTCCCTCTTCCTCTATTTCTCTATTTCTCTGTATCTTCTCTTTTTAATGTCTCATTATATAATCAAAGGTATTTGTTTGTTTAAACTTTGATGCATTGTTAATTTTCTTCTCAGGTCTGTTGCCTCTCACTTTCTTAGAAAATGGGTGCTAACATAAAGTAAAAGTTATCGTGTGCTTTAGTGGCTTTTAAGTAGCTAAAAATAGTCTTCCTTTGATTCTACAGCTATGTTTGGTATTGACATTTTCTATTAAAACTTGCTTTGTGGGCTGGAGAGGTGGCTCAGGGATTAAGCCTCTGCCTTGCAGGTGGAAGGTCCTGAGTTCCGATGTTTAGACCCCATGTATAGACGTCGGGCAGAAGCGGAGGAGCCTGCGTTTCTGGTCCTGGTAGGGCAGAGCCTGTGAATCTCGGGGGCAGAGTAAACAAGGAGGAGGTGGAGGCGGTCCATGGTGGTTCCCAAATTCGCCCGTGGTTCTATACACACACACACACATATGCACATATACACATACATGCACACACGCATAACTGAATAAATAAAAAAAATTTTAAAAGAACGTTAAAACTTGCTTTGTTTACCTTTCTGTTTTGCCTTTTCCCGCTTCTTCATTTTTTTTTTTTTTGACCTCTTGATCAGATTTGATTGGATCAAAAAATTTAATGGTTGTGGTTTGGAAAAAAATTACTGGGTGTGGCTTCAGTGAGATTTGAAGACAGGAAATCCCTCTACATTGGGCAGGTGGGGAAGGAGATAGTAGGACTGCTCAGGTATAAAGGCAGGACCCAGACCCCCCCAGACTTAGTTCGAGGGAGTCACTCTGACAGGTCAGACCTTCTCCCTGGGTGCAGAAGGAGCTGAAGCAAGTCTGGCGGGGATTCTGCTGGTGGAAGGTAAGTCACATTGGTTCTTTCTCAGATCAGCTCTGAACAGTTTGTTCTCTTGAGAGAACTACTAGAAAGTTATTTGAAGAGTCAATGATCGTTTGAAACAAAAAAGTCAATTTCTAGCAATGTATCCATTTCCTCCCACAATGTATTTGTATTAGCTTCCTTTCTCTTCACATACACATGGTTGTTCAATTCTCATTGTTCTTTAAAGAAATCTGTTCTTTTTTCTGTCATCATATTTAGTGGGTTTTGGGCTTTCTGCTTTATTTTAGTTTTACTTTTAATATTTTATCCATTTGTTGGAGAAAGAGAGGGAGCAGGCACAAGTGACTTTGGGTAACCAGACAATCTTCAGATATCAGTTCTGCCAGCACAGCAAATGGTTTCTGGGGATCTGCTCTGCTCACTGGGTCTGGGAATGAGGACATTTACATACTCATCCAACCCACTGGCCCAGCCTGCTTCATTGCATAGCTCAACTTTTCCTTTCTTTTTAATGTGATTTTACCCAATTCTTTGAGTTGAGTGACTAAAAGTTTTATTCCCTTTTTAATGATAGTTTAGAAGCAGTGCTCCCTATATCCAGGATGTTCTTGAACTTCCTATGTTGTAGAGGCTGACTTTCAAGCATTCTATCTGGAATGTTAGGGTTAGAGGCTTGAGACAAAATCCCTTCATTATTTCCAAACCTGCTTTTTCCATGGATTCCATTTGTTAGCTTCTTTCCTTTTTCACTTGTGAGATTGACTTGCAGCATTGCAGCTGTGTTTAGGTTGACTTCATGTCAGGGTGACTTCATGTCCTTTACTGATTTTCAAGGATACCAGATTTTTGGTCAGTTCAGAGACTACTACTGACAACCTCAGGAACTGGAGCCCACCTGAACCCCCAGCGGTGCTGTTGACCTGCTGCAACCATGCAATATGCAGGATCTGCTCCTCAGGACCCCAGCTACGCCATTCCCACATTCAGCCCAAGCAAGGAGGAGTTTTGCGACTTCAACAGGTACATCACTTACATGGAGTCCCAGGGCGCTCACCGAGCCGGGCTGGCCAAGGTGATTCCACCCGAGGGCTGGAGAGCCCGGCAGACCTACGAGGACATTGGTGATATGGTGATAGCTGCACCCCTGTAGCAAGTGGTCTATGGGTGGGCCGGCGTGTTTGAGCAGTACAATAAGAAGAAGAAAGCCATGACTGTGAGGCAGTATCGCCACCTGGCAAACAGTAAAAACTATCACACTCCAGCACACCTGGATTTGGAAGATCTGGAGAGAAAATACTGGAAGAGTCGTTCCTATGTGTCACCGGTTTATGGCCCGGACGTCAGTGGTTCCCTGTTTGATGAGAACACGCAGCACTGGAACGTGGCACACCTGGGGAGCATCTTGGACCTGCTGGAGCAAGAAAGTGGCACCATCATCCAGGGCGTCAACACGCCCTACCTATACTTTGGCATGTGGAAGACCACCTTCCCCTGGCACACCGAGGACATGGACCTGTATAGCATCAACTACCTGCACTTCGGAGAGCACAAGACGTGGTACGCGGTGCCCCCCGAGCACGGGAGGCGCCTGGAGCACCTGGCCAAGGAGCTGTTCCCAGCCTGCTCCCATGGCTGCGAGGCCTTCCTGAGGCACAAGGTGGCGCTTATCTAGCCCACTGTGCTCAAGGACAAGGGCATCCCCTTTGGCCGCGTGACTCAGGAGGCTGGTGAGTTCATGGTGACCTTTCCCTATGGCTACCACGCTGGCTTCGACCACGGCCTCAACTGTGCCGAGGCCATCAACTTTGCCACTCCGAGGTGGATTGACTATGGCAAAGTGGCCTCTCAGTGCAGTTGTGGGGAGGCCAGGGTCAGCTTCTCCATGGACGCCTTTGTGCGTATCCTCCAGCTTGAGCGCTATGAGCTGTGGAAGCAGGGCCGGGACCGCGCGGTGGTGGACCACGTAGAGACCACTGCACCTGCTGGGCAGGAGCTGACACCTGGGATGCACACACAGATTCCAGGGACTTCCACATCCGGCCGGAAGCATGCCTGCCTAGAACCTCTCAAGTGTCTTGTGTCAACAGGTAACAGCCACTACCTTCATCCATTGAACTCTAAGTTCACATACTCATCCTTATCTCAGCGTTTTGCTGGCCCACACATGACTGCAGGCAAGTATGACTCCCAGAAGAACAACCAGATTCCACTGGACACCTTGTATTTATTACACCCAGTTCCCTGCCCCTCAACTGGGAGGCCAGGTCGTGGCCGTGGTGGTCGAGTCAGAGCTGGTCGTGGCCGAGCTAGTCTCAGCTGAGCCGGCCTTGGTGGTCCAGGGTACCAATCTCGGGTGCAGGGGGGCAGCCTCTCTGCTTCAGGAGGCGTGGCTCCCAGTGGTGAGCATACAGGGCAAGCCGTTGTGTAAGGAGGAGCTGCTTTGGCCTGAGAATGGGACTCAGGTGGGCACATATGCACCAGGGAGCCCAGAGTTCTCCTTTCCTTCTGAACCTTCTGGATGTCACTCTGCTCCTGACCTTCAACCCTTAGGGCCGCCGCTGGATCCCAATAACCCCATGCACCCAGGCCCCTGCTTGCTGGCAAACCTCCTTGATTGTTTCTTTGCCTGCACCTCAGGTGACTGTGCCTTTGAGGAGGGGTCCAGAGTAAGACTCTGGGGCACGTGACACCCTTGTAGATGCTGCCAAGGTTGTAGCACTAGACCACTCTTATGCCCACAGGGTTGTACCTTCCTCTGAGAGCCTCAGAATGTCTGTGTCACGGACTGATCGTAGGCTATGGAGGAGACAGCTTTACCTTTGAGCCCAGAGACATGTTAGCATCCCTGAACCCTGCTCATCTACTGAAGCAAAGGCCACTAGAATCGTGACAGATCTGTTGCCCTTCTCACCACAGCCCAAGCTATGTTTTTAGTCAAACGGTTTCCCTCTCCGTCAAGCAGGAATTTAATCTCCAAAGTGTTAAATGAAGAGAACGCATACTTCATCTCACCGTGGTGGTGAGGACCAAGCCTTTGGGAGAAGATGAGATCATACTAGGTCCCAAGGGTGAGATCTATGACTGAATTCTAGAGAAATTCTGAGTGTGAGCAGTCATTCAGGAAGTTTACTGACACTTCCAGCATGAAACACGGCTGTGAACAATTCCCATCATAGAAGACTGTGCTGTGTGTTTAAACTTCCAGATTCCAAAACCATGAGCCAAAAGATGCCATATTCCCCTGCGCAATGTCCAGTGCACTGTTGCCCTCATAAAGTCTAGCATCTGTTAAGGGCACCGAGACCCCTGGAGGCAAGGGATTGACAGCCATAGTAGTGATCTTATGCTTAAGGGGAACAAGAGAAAGGGCTTATGGAAATGCCACTGGGTCCTTATATGTCATCGGAGAGGAGGACCCAGTGGAGAGTTAGGCGTACACAATAAAGGACTCTCTGGGAATTGGGGGGGAGGCACTGGGGGAAGGGGAGGGGGAGGAGGGGGGAGGGAGGGAACTGGTAAAAAATTTTAAAATGTATAATTAAATTTTTAATAAAAAAAGATGCCATATTCTTTTCATAATATTTTCTTTATTAGAGAGAGGGTGCACACAAGCAGCATATGGACATCATAGTAGGTGTCTCAGGGGGTCTCCAGGTTTGCAAACAGGTTTCCTACTTGCTGAACTGCTTCACTAACCCTCCATTTCATACAGTAGACTACTGACTGTGTTTCACTATATGAAGGAAGTAATATACCTGGATACTGTGGAGAGGACTCCTTGATTCCTGTGAACTGTGGGACTGAGGTCTGTGTTATGGGCAGCTCACTGGTGCACCCACATCGGTGGGGATTCCTGTACTTGCTGGTAATGTGTCTGTACTCAGCACTACCTCCCTGGCTCCATGTCTCCGTGAGACCAGCAGTGGATCACCTGCAACCTCAGATCCATGAACTATCTCAAGAACGAGGCCGTCCCACCCCTCACTGAGCAGAGCTTCTCTGAGTTCTGTTCTGACAGACATCAGGGTTCATGAATACTCTTCCCATTGACCTGTGACCTGGTGCCCTTAGAACTCAATGCCTACATCCCTGCATCATGCTACACTGGAAGTTTCTGCAGATCATCCTGTGAAGAAGAGGAGAGGCATGAGTGCAAGGCTGAGGGTAGAAGTGCTCATCGTCACCTGGACTTGGCAGAGTGAGAAATGAGCAGGCTTGTCACCGAGGGGTTCCTGTTCTTTCCTGCTTAGTACAGGGATTAGGCTATATGATCTTGGGCTCAGCAACATGCTGACTCTGATGTGGCTTGAGGGAGGCCTTTGCTGCACCTGGAGCAGAAGAACAAAGCCTGTGGTGTAATTTAGCTACTGTAATGAGACTTCAGTCAAAAACTTGCCAAGCTGTTAATGTTTACAAGCACTTAGGGTGGGGTGTAGGAGCTCCTCAGAATTCATATTTGTATTGAAGACATTTTTCAATAAAGCATGCCAATACTTTTAGCAATATTTCTTAATATTTTTAATTGTAGTCTCTCTTTCTATGAGTACTTGTGTATGCAGAAGTCAGATGATAATTATCTTGCTGTGGGTGTGGGTGTGTGTACTAGTATATACAGAGGCCAAATGACTGCTCCTATGAGACCCAGGCAATTCTGTATTTGTCTCTCATGTGAATGATGTGTGTCACTGCATCCAGTGTGAAGCTTTGCCAGAAACAAAGTCATGGTTTGAATGTGTATCCTCTTCCAAGAGCTCATGTGCCTCTATATTTAGCTTTTTTAATGTTTGGAAAGAACATGGCATCTTTAGCAGGTGGAGCCTTGCTGAAGGAAGGCAATCCTAGGTGGTGAGCCTTGAGGTGGATTAGCTCCACCCTACTTCCAAAAGAGCTCTGCTCTTGCAGTTGGCAGTTTTTGTAGCTCTCAGTATCCATGACTGACATGCTTTAGGATGACTCCAGCTTCTGCCAGTCAGCCATGCCTTTCCTGTCATAATGGACTATATCTTCCCTCCCAAAGTGGAAACTGAATAAATCTCCCTTAAGTTGCTTGAGTCTCAGTGTTGTCTCCCAGCAACAGTAAAGAGTAACTGGAACACAAATTGATACTAGAGAAGGGAGGTGTTGCTGAGAGGCTGTGAACCCAGTGCCAGAAAGTTTTTGTGACGGTGAGAGAAGTTGGTACTGAGAAGTAAAGAAGTGTGTGATTAGTGTGCCTTTGGAGATATTTGTTGTGAGAAATTTGGAGAACTTTGGATTTTTCACTGGGTCTTTGCACTTCTTTGTATCTTGGAGAAAGGGCCGAAAGGGTCACTCTAGTAAGAACTTGGAAGGGAGTAATGCTGTTATAGATGCAGGCAGTGGAAGCCCAGCTTGTCATGGTCCAGAGGGGAACATAGACCGAATGTGGAACTAGATTGAGGGGGGGAATGAAGTGACGTACTGGCAGAGAGTTTGATTAAGTTTTGCACTTGTTCTGCAAGCTCTCAAGTTTGACGAGTGTTTGGCAGAGTAAGTTTCAAAGCAATGTAATGCTGAGAATGTGAAATTGCTGGTTTGTAGTGATCTTGGGCAAAGTCATGAGGAAAAAGAGCAAGGAATCAGGCAGAAAGAGAGAAAAACTGAGATCTGATGAAGAAAAATGTGAGGGTCAGTTTAAACAGAATGCAGAGAGTAAAATGGCAGCTAATGTTAAGGAGATTAGCAGGATAATTGAATCAAAGCTTGCTCTCAGTTTGGATAATAGAAGAAGGCAAAATGCTCTGGGAAGGCTCCCACCCATAAGAATGAAAATTCTTTTGAAAGAAAAGAGCTGGGGCTGGAGAGGTAGCTCAGGGGTTAAGCCTCTGCCTTACAGGCAGAAGGCCCTGAGTTCGGATCCTAGATCCCATGTATAGATGCCAGGTGGAAGCGGGGACGGCCTGCGTTTCTGGTCCTGGTAGGGTGGAGCCTGTGAATCCCTGGGTGCAGAGTAAACAAGGAGGAGGTGGAAGCGGTCCATGGTGGTTCCCGAGTTTGTCCATGGTTCTACACACACATGCATACATATGCACACACACACATACACATGAGCACATTCACGCACAATTGAATAAAAAAAAAAAAAAGAAAGAGCTAAAGAGTGGAGTTTCAAAGGAAAGGTCTGTTCCTCCTTTGAAGCAATTGGCCAGAGAGATTCTGCTCAGCATTAACACAGAGAAGTTAAATTAGCTGTGATTCAAGGGGGCCAATCTCCATCTGGCAGTTACAGCAGAACTTAGCAAAGTTGTTCATATGGTCCTAGTTTTAAAGGCCTCAAAGATGTAAGAGGGAGGAGGCTCTCCAAGGTTTCAAAGAATCTCCCTTTCTTCCTTAGCTGCTTGAGTTTCAGTGGGATTGCACAGCAACAGAGAAGTGTAACTGGTACTGCATATCATGGGGGAGGGTCTTGAGTTTGGATGTCCCTGCCCTGCTTCAACTATTAATCTGCTCTTCGGTCTGCTGTAGCAGTCTGTAGCTTGCTCTCTCTGCCTCCATGATAATTATAACCTGAGTCATCCTCTGAGGTTGGGATGTTACTGATGAAAAACATTTTAATATATTGTTTTCTACTCATCCATTCAGACATATATGAATTCTTGGGTTCTTGATTGGTGTGAACTGACAAATAGCTAGAAGTATAATTCCTGGGCAGAGTTTTAAGACACTGGCAAGCAGTTTTTCCAAGCAGTTTTATGATTTTATGTGTGAGAGTCAAATGGTCTGAGAGGAGCGGGATACATGAACAAGTCCATCTTGGGGCAGAGTTGAGAATGAGTTATTGTGGCAACAGAAACCTCCTTGCTTCTCATACTCCTGATTTTTAGTGTTCCAAGATAAATGCTATAACCAGGAGCTACAAAATCCTCATGATTGCATCTCCTGAAACCATGAGTCAAAAGAAACCTCTTCTTTAAATGCTTTTACTCAAACATTTGGTCACAAAGCCATGCTCATTCCAAGGCCATTGTATTGCCTCACATCTCTGAGCACTGTGAACTGTCAGCTGGGTAACTGTTGTTACTTTTTCAAGAAAACCATGTTTACCAACATGGGGCCTGCAAATAGGTTTGCACAGTGGGATCCTTGCAAGCCAGCTTTGAGAGCCCAGTGTGGAGGTGTCACAGTCAGCCTACATGGCCGCCAATAAATCTACCACGAAACGACTGAAGGGAGCAGGAGATTTATTCTGATTTCCAATTGTCCAGCTACAGGTCTTTGTTCAGCTTGGCAGGAGAGCCCATGCCAACACAAGAGGCTAAGGGAACTGGTCAGAACATATCTATATATTCCAGGACTACTGAGAGAGGGACAATCCCTGCTTGCAGGACTAGCATGTCTGGCCTAGTATACCAAAAGATACCAACTTCCCTGGCTAGTTCCCTCCATCTTAATCACTTGCTTGAAGGCCCATCATAGTCTAGGCCCGCTTACCAATTAAACAGTCTTCTACAGGCTTAACTCGAGTACTAATCTTCTGCAAATTTGCCTAAAGACTGAACCCTCAACCCTCAAGTTGATACCTATGTCTATGACAAGACTTGTGTGTTCAGGAATGTTGTTACGGGGGTCAGTGTTGAGTTACTCTGCATTGTTACTGATAAATTCAGGACAAAACAGCTTAAGGGAACAAGAGCTTTTATTCTGGCTTATGAGAGTCCAGTTACAGTTCTTTGTTCAGCTTGGCAGAAGAGATCACACTAATACCAGGGACTAAGGGAACTGACCACACCATATCCACAGGACGGTTGAGGGGGACAATGGTAAGAAGTGCTCAACCTCACCTGGACTTGGCAGAGTGAGAAATGAGCAGGTTTGTTACCTAGGGGTTCCTGTTCTTTCCTGCTCAGTGCGGGGATTAGGCTATAAATCTTGGGCTCAACAACATGCTGCCTCTGACATGGCTTGAGAGAGGACTTTGCTGCCCCTTGAGCAGGAAAACAAAGCCTGGGATGTAATTGAGCCACTGTAATGGGACTTCTTCAGTCAAAAACTTGCCAAGCTGTTCATATTTATAGGCACTTAGAGTGGGATCAAAGGACTCCCCAGATTTCACATTTGTATCAAAGCCATTTTTCAATAAAGCATGCCAATACTTTTAAAAATATTTTTTTCTTTTTTTAAATATTAGTCTCTCTCTCTGTGTATGAGTATACTAGTGTATGCAGACTAGTGTGGGTGTGGGTTTGGGTGTGTGTACTAGTATATGCAGAAGCCAGATGACTGCTCCTCTGAGACCCAGACAATTCTGTTTGTCTCTCATGTGGCTGATGTGTGTTGGTGCATCCATCCTGAAGCTTTGCCAGGAATGAAGAGTCGCGGTTTGAATGTGAATCATCTTCCAAGAGCTCATGGGTCTCCATCTTTAGCTGTGGTTAATGTTTGTTTAGAAAGGATGTGGCATCTTTAGCAGGTGGAGCCTTGCTGGAGGAATGCACCCGTCATGGTTAGAAATGTGAGTCTTTCCCCCACAGCTCATGTTTGAATCTTTTAGATTATTTTCATTCGAATCTTTAGTTGTTTGTGAAAGTCATGGCACCTTTAACAGGTAGAACCTTGCTGGAAGAAGGAAATTATTGTGTGGGGGCCTTGAGGTGGATTAGCTCCACCCTACTTCCAAGAGAGTTCTGCTCTTGCAGCTGGCAGTTTTTGTAGCTCTCGTATCCATGACTGACATGACTAAGGATGCCTCCAGCTTCTGCCAGTCAGCCATGCCTTTCCTGTCATAATGGACTATATCTTCCCTCCCAAAGTGGAAACTGAGTAAATCTCCCTTAAGTTGCTTGAGTCTCAGTGTTGTCTCCCAGCAACAGAAAAGAGTAACTGGAACAGAAATTGGTACCAGAAAAGTGAGGTGTTGCTGTGAGACTGAATCCAGTGCCAGAAAGTTGTTGGGAAGCTGACTGAAGTTGGTACTGAAAAGTAAAGAAGTGTGATTGTTGCTGAGCCGAGATTAGTGTGCCTTTGGAGATATTTGTTGTGAGAAATTTGGAGAACTTTGGACTTTGTGCTGGGTAAGCCTTTGTTTCTTGGAGACAGGGCCGAAAAAGCCATTCTAGTGAGATCTTGGAAGGGACTAATGATGTTACCGATGCATACAGTGGAAACGCATCTTGTGATGGTCCAGAGGGGAACAAAGACTGGATTTACAAGGAGATTTTGAGGGGAGAAAATGGAGTGATGCATTGGCAGAGTATTTGATTAAGTCTGTTCCTCCTCTGAAGCAATTGCCCAGAGAGATTCTGCCCAGCATTACCATAGAAAAGTTAAATTAGCTGTGATTCAAGGGGCCCAATCTCCATCTGGTGGTTATAGCAGAACTTGACAAAGTAGTCCACATGGTCCTAATTTTAAAGGCCTCAAAAATGTAAGAAGGAGGAGGTCCTCCAAAGTTTCAAAGAATCTTCTTTTCTCCCTTAGCTGCTTGAGTTTCAGTGCTACCTTACAACAACAGAGAAGTGTAACTGGTACAGCACATCACAGGAAGTGGGTCTTGAGTTGGATGGTCCTGTCCCGCTTCAGCTATTAATCTACTCTTCAGTCTGCTCTAGCAGTCTGTAGCTTGCTCTCTCTACCTCCATGATGATAATTATAACCTGAGACATCCTCTGAGATTGGATCATTCCTGGTGAATAACATTTTAATATATTGTTTTCTACTCATCCATTCGGACACATATGAATACTTTGGTTCTTGATTGGTGTGAACTGACAAATAACTAGCAGTATAATTCCTGTGCACAGTTGTAAGACACTGGTAAGCAGTTTTTCCAAGGGGTTTTATGATTTTGTGTGTGGGAGTCAAATGCTCTGAGAGGAGCGGGGTACATGAACAAGTCCATCTTGGTCAGAGTTGAGAATGAGTTATTGTGGTAACAGAAACCTCCTTGCTTCTTGTTCTCCTGACTTTTAGTGTTCAAAGAAGAGACATGCTCTGACCAGGAGCTACAAAATCCTTATAATTGCATCTCCTGAAACCATGAGTCAAAAGAATCCTCTCCTTTAAATGCTTTTACTCAGGCATTTGGTCCAAAGCCACGCTCATTTCTAGACCATCCTATCTCTTCACATCTCTAGCACCGTGAACTGTCAGCTGGATGACTGCTGTTACTTTTTCAAGAAAAGCATATTTACCCACATGGGCTCTGCAAATAAGTTTGCACAATTGGATCCTCACAAGCAAGCTCTCAGAGACCAGTGCAGCAGTGTCAGTCAGCATACATGGCCACCAATAAATCTACCACTAAACAACTGAAGGGAGCAGGGGATTTATTCTGACTTGCAATAATCCAGTTACACTTCTTTGTCCAGCTTAGCAGGAGAACCCATGCCAACACAAGAGGCTAAGGGCACTGTTCAGAACATATCTATATACTTACAGGACTACTGAGAGAAGGATAATCCCTGCTTGCCAAACTAGTATGTCTGACCAAGTATACCAAAGGATGACAACTTCCCTGGCCAGTTCCCTCCATCTTATTTACTTGCTCTCAGGCCCACAACAGGGTAGGACCACCCACCAATTAGACAATCTCCTGCTGGCTCACTCAGGGCTTAACTCCACTACTAATCTTCTGCAAATGTGCCTAGAGATTGAACCCTCAACTGTCAAGTTGACACCTATGCCTATGACAAGACTTGTGTGTTCAGGAATGTTGTTACGGGGGGTCAGTGTTGAGTTACTCTGCATTGTTACTGATAAATTCAGGACAAAACAGCTTAAGGGAACAAGAGCTTTTATTCTGGCTTATGAGAGTCCAGTTACAGTTCTTTGTTCAGCTTGACAGAAGAGATCACACTAATACCAGGGACTAAGGGAACTGACCACACCATATCCACAGGACTGTTGAGAGGGACAATTGTCACTGGCCAGACTAGCCTGTATCCAGAAGTTACCCATTTCCTTACCCCGTTCTTCTGTTCTACCTACCTTATCCCAGGGACTAGCAACACTCACCATGGCCTGGGTCTTCCCATTAATTAGAGGATCTCCTGCAGGCTTCCTTGCACTTAACGCAATGGCTAATTCTCTGCTAATGTGCTCAGAGCTCCAAGCCTTCAACTGTCAAACTGATGATACCTGTATCTAACTATGATAGTTAGGGAGATAGATGAGCAGGTTAAGGTGTCTGTTCACAATTAGTCCCTACTGGGAACCCCATGGTTCTCCTCTTTATGGACCCAGGTCAATATTCTAATTCCTGATTTTGGTCTAATGCGTCTTGGCTATGGGGCTATGATTGCACTTTAAAATGACCATAGGCTCATGGGTTTGAAATGCTTGGTTATCAGGGGCTGGCACTGTTTTGGAAGGTTGTTGAATGTCTGGGAGGTGGGCCTGGCTGGAAGAAAGTGGTTTCTGAGGGTGGAGCCTTGAGATTTACAGCCACTGAACTTCCCATTCTAGTTTTACTTCCCAAACAACCCACACGTGTGCACAACAATTGTTTCCCTCCCCACCAGCATGGAGTCACCCTCTGACATACTTTCTCTGTCCACCATGATGGACTGTGTTTCCTGAAACCTCTCTTTTAAATTGCTTCTTCTCAGGTGTTTGGCCACAGCAACACACACACGGAGGCACAAAGAAAAAAAGTATTAAAATCTCTCTTTAATTTCTTGCAGCACACATTGCTAATTGAAATGGTATTGTTTTATTGATTTGTAGACTTACTGAGACAAAGAAATTAATATGAAATATACCTACCACTTTCAGAAGAAAGAGAGGTGAAGGGAGAGTGGCACGCTACTGCCCTTCCCTCCCTGTGCTGATCTGTCCAAGCAGCTTGGTCCTTCTACCTAGTCAAGCTGATCTCCATCATTCTCAGAGCCCAGAGGAAGCCAAATGCTGGCAGCCAGCAGCTAACAGTCACTAGCTTCTTAGACTCATTCGCAGCCACCACACCATGTATTCCCACCCCCAAGAGAAGTTTTGCTTTAAATGTTTGAAACAATTGAGAATACACAAAACAGTAATTTCTACCTATTATCATATGGTTTGAAACTTTGATTTAGAAACGGAATCAACTTTTAATATTTTTGTTGCTTTGATTTTAATAGACTTTGAACCAATATTTGGTGAGACATATTTTTGAAACATGACTAAGTTAAAAGATCATACATTTCTTTCTGTGTCTGTGTTAACCTACTTGGTTAAAAGTGCCTCATTTGGAAGAGATGGTAGGGAGGAAGGGAAGGGAATTTGTGGCCTCCTTCAGAGTTCATCCAGAGGATTTGACCACAGGTTTGAGCAGCCTTGGGTGAACCTGGTTCTCAGATACATAAGAGAACCAGGCAGATGAGAAGTCAGATGGAAACACAAAAATTATAGAGCTCTGAGGCTGACTAAGGTCTGAGAGGAGGAAGAATCCATGGCAAACTGAGTGAGCAGAACCAATGGGGACTCTCTGGGTATCGCCAGTGTCCTGCAAACACAGGCCAAACTCTGAGCCGACGTGTCACCGGTCTTAGCAAGTGACCATACAGCAAGACAGCACCTAGGCTTAGAGGTCAGAGGTCAAGCCAGCCTCCAGAGCTGTGGAAGGATTAGACCAGCCAGGGTTCACAGACTCAGGACTGATTGTCACTGGGTTGTGGCCCAAGCTCTGGGTCCACACTTGTTCCTGGTGATTCTGCCAGCGGGCATCTCTTGGCAGGAGCCTCCAGGGCCTGCTTCTCCACCCTTGTGTCACAAGGACAATGACCAACACCACGCATGTCATTTAACAGGTGGTGGCCAGGGGCAGGAGAATCTAGGGTAGGCAATGAGTCCCAGCTGCATCCAGCTTCTGGGAGCTAGCATGGGCCACAGAAAGCTGCTGAGGGCCGTGAACAGACTCTCAAGTCATTGTCCTCTGGCAGAAGAGAATCTGGGCCCTGGCTAAGGGCAACAAGCTTCAAGTCTTGTACTTTCAAGGACTCAAAAACCACTTGCTGGGCACTCGACTCCTGTGTGGCAGGTGCAGTGGTCTCTACGTGGTCCACCATCGCCTAGTCCTGGCCCTGTTTCCACAGCTTATAGCGCTGGGGCTAGAGGATGCGCAGAAAGCATCCATGGAGAAGCTGACCCTGGCTCTCCCACAGCTGCACCGAGAGGCCAATTTCCCATAATCGATCCACCTCGGGGTGGCAAAGTTGATGGCCTTGGCGCAATTGAAGCCGTGGTTGAAAATAACATGATAGCTGTAGGGAAAGGTCACCATGAACTCCCCAGCCTCCTGAGTCACGTGGCCAAAGGGGATGCCATTGTCCTTGAGCATAGTGGGCGAGATGTGAGTGACTTCGTGCCTCTGGAAGGCGTAGAAGCCCTGGGAGCAGGCTGGGAACAGCTCCTTGGCTAGGCGCTCCAGGCGCCTCACAGTGCTGGGGTGGGGGGCACACTGTATACAATGTCTTGGGTTCCCCGAAGGAAGATAGTTGATGCTGATGCTGTACAGATCCATGTGCTCAGAGTGCCAGGCGAAAGTGGTCTTCTACAAGCCCAAGTACAGGTAGGGTGAGTCGAAGCCCTCTATAGCAATGCCACATTCTTCCTCCAGCAGGTCCTGAATTGTCTCCAGATGTCCCAAGTTCCTCCGATGCGTCTTTCCATCAAACAAGGAACCGCTGATGTCAGCACCATAAATTGGTGATTCGTAGAGGCAGTTCTTTCAGTATTTTTCTCTCCAGATCTTCCAAATCCAGGTTTGCTGGTCTAATGTTTTTTATTTTTTCCCAAGGGGTGATACTGCCTCACAGTCGTGGTTTTCTTCTTCTTACTGTACTGCATATACACGCCCACCTGCTGTACGGGCACGGCTATCACCAAGTTGCTGATGTCCTCCTAGCACTTCGGGCTTTCCAGCCTTTGGGTGGAATCACCTTGGCCAGCCCAGCTCGGTGAGCACCGTGTAAGGGATGCATTTGTCTAAGTCATTAAACTCTTCTTTGCTTGGATGAAATACTATTCTGCAGTTTGGATTTTGAGCACGCTGGCCTTTGGCTTCATGGCTTCAACCTAGTGAGTAGTGGGTTCCAGTGTAGCTGTATCCTAAACAGTTGAGTACACAGGAAAATGGTTTGGAGAAATGAATTCCTGTGGTGCCATAGAGTGGGATGCACCCATTGGCTTCCTTGCCAGCATTCTCCCATCAGCTTTGCCCAGAACTGAGAGGGCCACAGTCTCAAACTCCACTGTCCCTCACACAGACCCAGACCTTTCTCAGGCAGTCTGTTGAATGCAGGCCTGGGCGAGTCACTCTGGAGTGGCCAAGTGTTCTCTTCAGAGAAAGAACTAAAAATTTGAAAGAGAATCCAAATTGGAAATTAGTGTTTAGACAAAGCTACAATTAAACAGCGTAGCTTGATAGCATGAACAGAGGACAGCTCCTTGTAAGAGTGTCAGTCTGCAAGACAGTATATGGAGAGCAGTGCCCGAGGAGGACTACGTCTTGCTTGAGGAAATGAAAGCCCTCCATTTGCTTTAGAACCTTTCATTCTGAAGCTGAATCATAGATGTGCTGCAAGCCTTTTTTTATACTTTGAGAGAATGTGTGTGGCTGAGTGTTGAAACGCTGCATCTAAGAATGTTGATGACATTATTTCCACTAACCAAACACTATAAACAACCAAACTTCCATGGGCAGAAGGATGGTGGGTGCACTGCTGTGTGTTCTGCAATGGAACACTACCTAGCAATGAAGGTAAACAAAAGCCAGGATCATGTTTTATGAAGATAGTTTCAAAATAAAGAGGATGGCCTTCTCATGTTCCATTTGTAGAAATCAAGAGGAGACAGTGTCACTTACATGTGAGGTCTCAGCAATGGTCACCTTTGCAAAAGGGGGAAGTGGTGGTGAGTGTCTAAGGAGAAGACTTGCAGCAATGTGAAAGTGTTTTGAACCAGAAAACTGGTTGTATACCATCACAATGATTATTGTGATTATTATGTAAGCTGTGATGTTCTTCAAAGTTTCTATGTGTTAATTTAAAAAGAAATCAATATGAAAGACAACTAAGAGCAGTATACAACTGTATTAGAAGGAGGAGGGGATGGAATGCAAACATTCAGTTGATGAATCTAGGAAAATATAGTGTGAATGAAGAAGGAGAGATGGCTAAAACTCAAAAGCAAAAATGGGACAGAGCCTTTATATAACTTCTATGCATGAGTTTATGGTCATATGCTTTGCATGACTGGGCCTGCACAGATAAGTCGAGCATGACAGATTGTCCCTCATAGATAGGGTCAAGACACAGGAGAAAAGTGAACAATGGATCTTCAAGGTTGGGGGTTTCCATGCAAGTACAGCGGAGGGATCGAATCAACCAGATTGGCTTAGTGATGGACTGAGTGTGTGATGTAATGAAGGATGATGGTGATGAAGGAGTGCTCAGTTTTCCTTGGATAAAGGAAGTGAGACTGTGAGGGCCTCCAGGGAGATGATATTTTATTCATGGGCTAAGGTTCTGCATGAGATCTAGAAATTCTGGTAGGCACTAGAAAATGCAAGGTGCAAAGGGAATGGGTAAGTTGAAAAAGGTTTTTCTTTTCTTTTTTTTAAATTATTATTATTATTTATTCAATTGTGCGTGTGCATATGTATGTGTGTGCGCGCATGTGTGTGTGTGTGTGTGTGTGTGTGTGTGTGTGTGTGTGTGTAGAACCACAGGACGAATTCGGGAACCACCGTGGAGGCCTCCACGTCCTTCTGCCCCGGGATTCACAGGCTCCGCGCTACCAGGACCAGAAGCGCAGGCCGCCCCTGCTTCCGCCTGGCGTCTACGAGGGATCTGGGATCCGAACTCAGGACCTTCCGCCTGCAAGGCAGAGGCTTAACCCCTGAGCCACCTCTCCAGCCCGAAAAAGGTTTTCAATGGCCACAGTTTTTTTACTTTTTTTTTTTTTATACTCTTAGAGACAAAGTATTTCTCTTTTTTTCACTTTTTTATTTTTTAATTAATTAATTAATTTTTTCCACTCATACAAACTTGATAGGTACCCCATTCCTCTCCCTCCCTCCACCCCTCCCTGGACCCCCTAACTCCCTCCCCCTTTTCGCCTTCCTTTCCCCCCCCTCCTTCCCTTTCTCCCATCCCTGGAGCATCCTTTAGTGTGCATGTCAAACTTCCCTCTGGGTCCTCCTCTCTGATGAAGTATAAGGACTCAGTAGCATTTCCTAGAGCTCTCTTTTGTGTTCCCCTTTAGTATAGAGATACTATTATGGCTATTAATCCCTTTCCTCTAAGGATCCTAGTGCCTGTGATCCTTGCTAGACTTTGAGGGGTCAATGATATGTTGGTCATTGCGCAGGTCATGCAAAGTCCTATTATGATTACTTCAGCCCTAACTTGTGTGGAGCATCTTGCATATCGTTGCTCCTCCCCATCTTTAGGCTCTTACAATCTTACCACCCCCTCTTCCGCAAATTTCCCTGAGCCTTAGGATGGGGAGAGAGTAGGCTCTCCTGATTCCAGGTGGTTGGTATAGAGTCTCTAATGTTCTCAATTATGGTTTGTTGATTTTTTTTTCCAGTTTCGCTGCTCCTGCAATGCCGATGGGTATTGGATGTCATTCCCTGGCCAGAGATAAAAAGCTGTTAAAATAGAATCTTATGATAAGAATAGATCCAAAGGTAGATGGAATAAGAGTAGGAGACCACGGTGAGAGGGGGATCAGTCTCCCATTTGCAAAATAGTTACCTTCTATCTGCCAGACAGTATACCCTCCCTTTCTGGTGAGATCATACCTCATTAGTTGCACGTGACAAGGAAGGAAAGTCTGTGAGCTTAACCAGATGTCTCACTACATACTTGCAATCCTTGATGGTGGCCTATTTTCTCTGCTGTAGTGTGATCCCCTTTCTCCTTGTTGGTGGAGGGGCCCTCCTTCCCCTTCCCTCCTGTTTATAATCTTTGCAATTACTGTAGGTGTTATAGAGATTTATCTTTGAGTGTGTCACTAAGTGGGTTTGGTACTAGGATCCACCTATTAAGGAGTACATAACATGCTAAATTTTCTGTGTCTGTGACACTTCATTCAATATAATTTTTTCTAATTCCATCCATTTCCTGGCCAATTTCATTAATTCATCATTTTTGATACCTGAGTAGTATTCCATTATATAAATGTACCACATTTTCCTTATCCACTTGTCAACTCTTGAACATTTGGGTTGATTCCATGACTTTGCTATTGTAAACAGTACATGGTTGTGCTTGTGCTATCGAGGTGAAGTTTTGCTGTATGGGGGATTATTCCCAGAAGTGTAATAGCCGGGTCATATGGCATTTCAATCTTAACTTTTTTTAAGAATCGCCAGATGGCTCGCCAGAGTGGTTGTATAAGCCTGCATTCCCCCAGCAATGTAGGAGAGTTCCCTTCTCCCCACATCCTCTCCAGCATTTGGTGTTGTTTGTATTGTGAATTTTTGCCATCCTGACCGGAGTGAGATGATATCTCAGGGAGGTTTTGATTTGCATTTCCCTGATGGCTAAAAATGTGGAGCATTTTTTAAGATATTTGTTAGACATTTTAATTTTGTCCCTGGTAAAGTTTCTTTTGAGTTCCCTGGCCCATTTTTTTAATTGGACCATTTATTTCCTTGATGTTTAGTTTTCTAAGTTCTTTATGCACTCTGGATAATAAAGCTTTATCAGATATGTGGTTAGTAAGATTTTCTCCCATTCTGTGGGTTGTCTTTGTGCTCGAGTTATCTGAATAGAAGCTCTTTAATTTCATAAGATCCCATCTATTGAGTGTTGGTTGTGACTGTGCTGTTGGATTTCTGTTTAGAAACTATTGGCCTGGTCCAATTAGCTCAAGGGAGTTCCCTACTCTTTCAACTAAGGTTTTTGTGTTCTCTGGCCTTATACTGAGGTCCTTGATCCAATTGGAATTAAGTCTTGTACATGGTGACAAGTACAGGCCGAGTTTTAATCTTCTGCATGTGGACATTCAGTTTTTTTTTTTTTTTTTTTTTTTTTTTTTTTTTTTTTTAGAAAAAAAAGGTTTGTTTACTTTTTGCTAAAATGGCTTCAAGTGGAAAGTCTTGGAAGTTTTAAGAATGACACACCTGTGCGCGCGCACACACGCACGCACGGCAGGGAGCGTGCTGCGCATCTGCTGCGCATCGCCGGGCTTGAACAGGTAACCCCGAGCTCTCCATCTTACGGAGAAGCCGAGGCACAGGACACAAGGCCATGCGGCTGCCAGCAGCAGGTGATCAGGCTGAGCTTCCAAACGCAAGCAGTAGACAGTGCGGCGGACGCCCAGTCATACACCTCTGGCTGTGCCAGCCGTGCGTGGGCCTTGACTCGTTGCTTGTGGGCACCGGTAGCTTCCTTCAGCGTGCTGGTCAATGGTGTCTCACGACTTTTGATCACTTTCATGTCCGGCTCTCCCCAAAATGCTGGTGTTTCTAGTGTCCCCATGTTCATGTGCATATACACACGCTCTCCACACTAGTGCCACAGGTCACGGCACCGGGCTTCCCTGCCTCCCTTACATGGCACGTCACCGCCGACACCCCTTTCTTCTCAGTGCCCTATCTGGGCGCCCACACCTGGCTGCTCCCAGAAGCCCAAAGCTGGGTGCGCTTACTGCCGGCACCAGGGACCTGGCTTTCCAGTAACAGCCCTGCCGTCATGACAAGTTCGGGAATGTGGTCTGGGGTACAGCCCCGCGGCCGAGCATCACTCTGGATCAGGGATGGCGGTTCAGAGCACTCGGCCTCAGCGCCGGCACATTCCATGCTAAGTCTGGAGTCGGTCAGTGGACTGCAAGAGAAACTTGGGGCTCAATGAACTCAGAGATTCAGGACCACAGAAGGCCACAGTGCTGAACACGCTATTCCAAGAGCTCAGTCCGCCCCTGCATCTCAGTACTGACTGACGGGGTCCAAAACACGAGATCCTGATGCTTGCTCCAGACACCTTAGGGAAGGCGAGCCCGGGTTACTATCTAGTCGTCATCCAAACCCTTTGAAGGCTGCACCACCTGAGACCAGGATCGATAAACATCTTTAATGGGCATCCAAAGGGCACAGATCTGTGACCAAGTTCCCTTGAGTTAAAGGTGAAGGCAGGCTGCTTGCCTAAAGGCTTCTCCCTCAGCCCGACTGCTGCGCTACACCGAGACCCTAAGACACAGTGGGGAGAGACCCCGAGGAGCCTTCAGACTCAGCAGGGCTCGATGGCGCATGCCTGCACCCCTGGCGTGGGAGCCGGCCCGGCTGCAGTCTCCAAAACCCAAACGGAAACTAAAGGAAAAACCAACGAAACCCAAGGGTGAACAGGGACTTGCACTGTGTGTGGCTTTGACTTCCTGAATTGCTTTGTCCTCTGGCTCCCCGTCAACGGCGGGACAGAAGGCGCGGAGCCCGGGAAGCCGCCCAGGGAAGCGGGCGCCAGCACCGCGACCCAAAGCCCCTGCGCCACGGAAGGTTTCCGCTTCATTTCCCCCTGGGGGGCGAGCCCGGCTTCCCGCGGCCCGCGCCGGTCACATCTGCCGCTGCTTGTGCCTGGGGTTGCTCTTGCAGTACACGAACCAGCGGCCGCGCCGCTTCACCAGGTAGCAGTCCTTGCAACGCTTCCGCAGCACTCCCTTGGTCTTGAAGCCGTGCGCCGGCGGCAGCGGCGGCGGGGGGCGGCCCCAGGGCAGCGGGCGGCCCCCGGGCAGCGGGCGCGCGGCGGCGCAGGGTCCGGCGCGTGGCAGGGCCCCCAGCAGGAGCGTGCCCAAGGCGCGGGGCTTCACCGCGACGCGCGCCAGATGCACGAGCGGGCGCACGACGGAGGCCGCCAGGCTCCTCGCCAGCAGCGCGGCCATGCTGCGGCCAATCTGCAAAGACGCGAGCCTCGCGCTGGTTCGCTGCTGCGCCTGGACATTCAGTTTTGTCTGCACCATTTGTTGAAGATACTGTTCTTTTTCCATTGGATTTTTTGGGCTCCTTTGTCAAAGATCAAATGGCTGTAATTGTTCTTTTTAATTAATTAATTAATTTCCAGTCATACAAACTTAATAGATACAGCAGTCTCCTCCCTCCCTCCACCCTTCCCTGGACCCCCTAACTCCCTCCCCCCTTTTTCTTCCTTTCCCCCCTCCCTCCCTATCTCCCAGCGCCTCCTCCCCCCCATCCTTGGAGCATCCTTTAATGTGTATATGAAACTTTCCTCTGGGCCCTCCTCTCTGATGAGGTGTAAGGACTCAGTGGCATTTCCTAGAACTCTTCCTTGTGTTCTCCATAAGTATAGGGACATTATTGTGGCTGTTAATCCCTAGCTTCTAAGGATCCTATTGCCTTTAGTCCACGCTAGACATTGAGGAGTCAATAATGTGTTGGTCATTGCACAGGTCATGCAAAGTCCTGTTATGATTGCTTCGGCCCTAACTTGTGTGGAGTATCTTGCATATCATGACTCCTCCCATCCTTGTGCTCTTACAGTCTTAACGCCCCCTCTTCCGCAAATTTCCCTGAGCTTCAGGATGGGGAGAGATTAGTCCGGGCTGGTTCCAGGTGGTTGATATAGAGTCTCTGATGTTCTGAATTATGGTTTGTTGATATTTTTTTAGTTTTGCTGCTCCTGAAATGCCCTTTGCTCCATCCTAATGGGTATTGGATGTTACCCCCTGGCCAGAGATAAAAAGCTGTTAAAATAGAGTCTTATTATAAGAGTATATTCAAAGTAGATAGAATAAAAGTAGGTGACCACGGTGGGGGGGTGTCAGTCTCCCATTTGCACAATGGTTACTTTCTATCTGCCAGACTATATCCCCTCCCCATCTGGTCAGATCATACACCATCAGATGCAAATGATCAAGAAGGAGAGTATTTGAACTTAACCAGATGTCTCATTACTTACTTGCAGTGTTTGATGGTGGCCTGTTTTCTCTGCTGTAACATGCTCTTCCCTCTCTCCTTGTTTCTGGTGTGGCCCTCCTTCCCCTTCCCTCCTGTTTATAATCTTTGCAATTACTCTGAGTATTACATAGATTTATCATTGAGTGTGTCTCTAAGTGGGTTAGGTACTAGGATCCACCTATTAGGGAGTACATACTTCCCTTCTGTCCTCCTGGATATGCTTGTTTTTTTCTTCAAGCGTGAGTATCATTTCTAGCATTTATTGAAGGCTTGGTTTGGTAGACATGTAAGCCTTCAAGTTGTCTTTGTGCTGGAAAACTTTTCTTTCTCCCTCAATCATGACTGATAGTTTTCCTGGGTATATCAGCCCAGGTTGACATTTTTGCTCATTTAATACTTTAAGTACATCTCTCCAAGCTCCGCTTGCTTTTACTGTTTCCATTGAGAAGTCATTTGTTATGTTAATAGGTTGAACTTTAAAAGTGACTTGGTTTTTTTTCCCTTGAAGCTCTCAGCATCTTTTCTTTGTCTTGTATGTGGAGTGTTTTGACTATTATTTGCCGTGACAAGTTTCTATGTTGGTCATATATGTTTGGGGTGTGGAATGCCTCTTCTATTTGGATAGGCCTCTTTTTCTTTAGGTATGGAATGTTTTCCTTTATGATAATTTGAAAAATTTCATCAAGTGTGTTATTTTGGGATTTTTATTCTTTTTAACATTTTTAAAAAAATTTTTATTCATTTTTATTCAATCGTGCATGTGTGCATGTGTGTGTATGTATGTGTGTGTGTAGAACCACGGACAAATTCGGGAGCCACCATGGACCACCTCCACCTCCTCCTTGTTTACTCTCCCCCGGGATTCACATGCTCCGCCCTACCAGGACCAGAAACGCAGGCTGCTCCCGCTTCCGCCTGGCGTCTATACGTGGGGTCTAGGATCCAAACTCAGGACCTTCCACCTGCAATGCAGAGGCTTAACCTCTGAGCCACCTCTCCAGCCCCTGGGATTTTTATTCTGATGTTCCATGTATGTTCCTGTTAGACTTCTTCATGGTGTCCCATAACTCTTGACTATTCCTCCCAAGTATCTTTTTGGCTTTAACAACCTCTTCCATTGAGCTGGTTAATACTTCCACTTTGTCTTCAAGATCTGAAATTTTATTTTCTGCTTCATTAGTTCTGCTGTTAAGACTCTCTGTTGAGTTCTCGGTTGAGGATAACTTGTCTTTTAGTTCAATTTTAAACTCTGCCTAAGACTTTTAACTGCTCAATGCCTATTTGTGCTTCTTTAAATGTTTTTCTCAACTCCTCCAAGTGTCTTTTGTGTTCCTGTTCAAAGTGGTTGATGTGGTTATTTAACTCTCCTGGATTTCCTCTTTCATAATATTGATCATGGTAATGATCATACTTTGAAAGTCGTTATCTTGGGCCTGGCTTTCTTGGCTATTTTCTGTGAATTTGTTCTGGTTGGAATCTATTATTATGGGCTTAGTTCGTTCAGTGTGAGGTTTGTCTTCTTGGGTTTTGTTTCTCATGGATCTGTGAATTGACTTGGGCATTCTTGTTTTGTCTCTTAAGACCTTTCAGTTTCTGTGTGTTTTTGACTGAACTGATTAAATTGGTATTACTGCTCTGGGGAAGTTATTACTCCTGTTTGCCTTGGAGTTGGGTTTGTTTGTCTGTTGTTATTGTTATTTCCTAGATGATGCTATTAGACTGTTAATACATCAATTAAGTCAGGTTTAGTAGACAAGGTGTGAACATTAGTATGGTAGTGCACTTTTATGATTTAGTACCTTGGTGATATGTGAGGGTGAGTGGTATAATCCCTGAAGTTGTATATGTTTGGGGGTGGCTATATGGAAAAGTTAATCTACAGTGATTAATAATTGTAAGGAGCAGGATGGTTAAAAGGGGGTTTGCTTATCTTTGGGCTAGATGTGAAGAATCTCTCCCATGTGATAGGATGATTTTAGAGGACTTCAGATGTATGGTCTTTGTCTCCTAGAGCTTTGCTTGAGTTTCCTTTGGACTCTGTTGAATTCTGAGGAGCAGTGTGTCCTCGCTGCACCCGGAGCGAGAGTCTCTGGCCGTCCAGAGGGGCAGAGGGGCTGATGGCGATGGCAGAGCTCTTCATCTGGGACCTGGAGCATGGCCCGCCCAAGGTCGGGGCAACCTGGGTGTTGTTCAGGCTGGCTGGTGGGAGGAGCTGGGACCAGCAGGTGACCTGTGGGGTGGCAAGGAGGACCACGAGTAAGCTTCCTTTCCCAGGCAGGCGGGAGGGCCAATGACCACAGTTTTAACTAAGTATTTATTTGTGATGTCTTGTAATCTGAGTTTTGACTCTGCTACTGAAATTCAAGCTACTTCCGTTCTCTCCACATTCTCTTCCAAAACTTCTCTTCTCAGTTCCTAAACCCAAATTCTAATAAGACACATCCTTCCACTACAGCCTAAACAGTCTCTTCCCTGCAGTTCTCTGGGGGTGCTAATATAGTATCACCTTTATTTAGGCTTTGACTTTGCCTGTCCAGCACTAACCCACTTTGTGGAGGAGAACGCCACTTCTATTTAACTGTGTTCTCCACCTCGGTGTCTGTGTGATTCTTGTTTTCCTCCTGGAAGTATCCTGAAGGCTTGCCTCCCTCATCTCTGCTTTCTACAGTCTATGACCTTGCATTTGCAAATACAACCAATTAGAGATATAATTGAGGCCTTTTGCCCCACACTGCCATTTTCTCTGGGTTGCACACCTCCTGCTTTCCTCTCAGGTCTCTACATTTGAATCAACCCAGGTGGTAACCAGTTAAGTGATCACTGTCATCACCATCGCAGATTCTTCACCAAGTCATGGTTTCTTCTGTGACTTAAGCTGCATCTCTTCCATCTTCCTTCAAGTATCAAATGTGTCAAAATTTCCACATTTGCATCCAAGAGTGCTCCAGAGTTACACTACTTCACGTCAGGGCCAAAGAACACTTCCCTCCCTTTCTCTCTCTTTGGTTTCTGAGTCAGTGGTCTTCCTGTGTAGTTTCCCCTTTCTCTGGAGGGTTTTTGAATCTCATTTGCTCTCTGCCTGGCATTTTTCCCTCGGTGTCTAGAACGTGCTGTTTTGCCTTACATGTCAAATGTTGTGATGGCTACTCATGTTTGTCAATATGCCTTGGATCTGGAATCAACTAAGGGATGAGTCTCTGGGAAAAGCTCTGACTAGTTTTCTTGGTCAAGTTATTCCTGAGAACTGCCCCAAATGTGTGTTACTTTCCAGTGGCAACCAGAAAAAGGGTATGCTGGGAAGGCATTGCTTTGTGCCTGCCTTGGCTCTTGTTGAAGTGCTCCACCCTGCTGCATTCCTTGTTGCTATCAGAAACCACGTCTTAGCACTTCCAAGAGGGACAGAGCCAGTGGTTCTCCATAACCGGCCTCAGCACCTGGATGAAACTGCCGACACAGTCCTGCAGACTGAATCTCACTGGTGTAGAAATGGCTGTGGCTGGACTACCCAGGCCATGTCGATGAAGTCAGTCTAGGAAATCTCTTTTAATATGTTTCTCTAGGGAAGTCTAATAGATGTATCATACATTTAGTTATACTTGACCTGCACCTAAGAACCAGGCATGAAGTAACTGCACTTGATTATAGTGGGGATCACATAGAACCCAGTCATTTCCATGAGAAACAAAAAACAAGACAACAGATATCCTACAGAAAGAATTAATCCCATAATGATAGATTCCAACCACAACAAATTCACAGAAAATAGCCAAGAAACCCATACCCAACATGACGATTATCAAAGCCTGATCTTTATTATGATCAATACTATGAAAGAGGAAATCTGGGAGGAGCAAAATAACCGCATCAACCACTTTGAACAGGAACACAACAGACAATTGGAGGAGATGAGAAAAGAAGTTGAAGAAACAAAATAGGCATAGAGCAGATAAAACAATCTCAACCAGAGTTTAAAATTAAAATAAAGACATGTTATCTTAAACCCAGAACTCAACAGAGAGTCTTATCAGCAGAACTAATGAAGTACCAAATAGAATATCAGATCTTGAAGACAAAGTGGAAGAACTAACCAGTTCAATGGAAGAGGTTGTTAAAGCCAAAAAGATACTTGAGAGGAATAGTCAAGAGTTTTGGGATACCTTGAAGAAGCCTAACAGGCACATTCAAGGAATATCAGAATAAAAATCCCAAAATAACACACTTGATGAAATTTTTCAAATTATCACAAAGGAAAACATTCCATACCTAAAGAAAAAGAGGCCTATCCAAATAGAAGAGGCATTCCACACCCCAAACATATATGACCAACATAGAAACTTGTCACGGCAAATAATAGTCAAAACACTCCACATACAAGACAAAGAAAAGATGCTGAGAGCTTCAAGGGAAAAAAAAAACCAAGTCACTTTTAAAGGTAAACCTATTAACAAATGAGTTTTCAATAGACAGTAAAAGCAAGAAGAGCTTGAAGAAATGTACTTTGACTATTGAATGAGCAAAAATGTCAAGCCAGGCTGTTATATCCAGCACAACTATCAGTCATGATTGAGGGTGAAAGAAAAATTTTCCAACATAAAGACAATTTGAAGTCTTATATGACTACCAAACCAAGCCTTCAAAAAATGCTAGAAAAGATACTCAAGCTTAAAGAAAAGAACAAGCATATCCAGGAGAACAGAAGGGAAGTATCATACCACTGAAACCTACAAGCCAAATAATACACTTATGAAAGCCACTAAACTCAAAAGTGTTGGGAATCAAAAGTAATTTCTCCATTATAACACTAAATGTCAATAGAATTAACTCACCAATCAAAAGACAGAGATTACAAATATGGATTACAACTCACAACCCATCCATCTGCTGCCTTCAGGAAAAACACCTCGCCACAAAAGATAGGCACATTCTAAAAGAAAATGGCTGGTCAAAAATTCTGCAAGTTAATGGAACCAGGAAACAAGGAGGGGTAGCAATTATGCTATCTAACAAAGTGGACTTCAAACCAAAGAAAGCCATAAGAGACAGCGAAGGATACTACATTTTAGTCACAGGTACAATTCACCAGGAAGACTTCGCAATACTGAAGATATATGCTCCTAATAGGGGTTCCTCCACATTCATTAAGCAAATGCTCCAACATCTAAAGCAAGAAATCAATTCCAAAGCGATAATACTTGGGGATTTCAATACTGCCCTCTCAATCTGGGTAGATCACCAGGTCAAACCTTAACAGAGACATATTGGAACTTAATCAAACCCTTACTGAAATAGACCTTACAGATCTCTGTCAAACTTTCCATCCACGCACCAAAGAATTCACATTTTTCTCAGCAGCCCATGGAACTTTCTTCAAAATAGACCACATATTGGGCCACAAAATGAATCTCCACATAAATAGGAAACTTTAAATTTTAGCCTGTACCCTATCAGATCACCATGGTCTAAAGCTTGACATCTGCAACACAACAAACAGCAGAAAATACACAAACTCTATGATGCTGAATGAGAATTGGGTTCAGGAAGAAATCATAAAGGAAATTCATGAGTTCCTAGAAGTGAATGATAATTAAAATACAAAATATCAAAATATCTGGGACACAATGAAAGCATCCTAAGACATAAGTTTATAGCTCTTAATGCCTATATCAAAAAAATAGAAATATCATCTGTGGTTCTACACATACATACACACACACACATACATACACACACACACACACACACACACAATTGAAAAATGATAAAAAAATAGAAATATCACAAATAAATAACTTAACAATACAGCTTAAAGCTTTAGAGACACAAGAGCAATCCAGTCCCAAAAACAGTAGAAGAAAGGAGATCAGCAGAATCAGGGGAGACATATCCAAAATTGAAATAAGGAAAACGATTCAAAGAATTAAGCAGTCAAAAAGCTGGTTGTTTGAAGAAATCAATAAGATTGATACACCTCTAGCTAAATTAACCAAAATCAAGGGAGAGAAAACCCAAATTAGCAAAATTAGAAATGAAAATGGAGTTATCACAACTGGTACCCAAGAAATTCAGAGAATTATAAGGTCATATTTCAAAAACTTATATTCTGTGAAATTTCATAACACAAAAGAAATGGTAAGCACAACTTACCTAAATTGAACCAGGAAGTTTTGAAATAAATAATCCTATAACATATGAGGAAATCGATGAAGTAACCTCAAATCTTCCCACCAAAAATGTCCTGGACCAGATAGATTCAGCACAGAGTTCTACTAGACATTTAAGGAACAACTAACACCAATATTCTTTAAACTGTTCTATCAAATAGCAAAAGAAGGAATTGCCAAATTCTTTCTATGAAGCTAATATCATACTAATCCCAAAACCTAATAAAGATACACTTAAAAAAGAAAACTATAGGCCAATCTCTTTGATGAACATAGATGCAAAGATTCTCAACAAAATCTTAGAAAATCAGATTCAAAAACATCAAGAAGATCATTCGCTGTGATCAATTAGCTTTATCCTAGTCACACAAAGTTGGTTCAACATACACAAATCAATAAATGTAATCCATCACATAAATCAGTCCAAAGCCCAAGACCACATGATATTCTCAATACATGCAGAAAAACCTTTTGACAATATCCAACAGCCTTTTATGATCAAAACCCTAGAGCAGTTGAAATGGAAGGAACCTTTATCAACATAATAAAAGCTGTATACAACAAGCCAACAGCAAGGATTATACTCAATGGGGAAAAACTTGAAGCATTCCCATTTCCACAAGGAAGTAGACAAGGCTGTCCACTCTCACCAATTCTATTCAATATTGCATTTGAACTCTTAGCTGGAGCCATCATCAGACAAGAAAGGGAAATAAAAGGAATTCAAATTGGCAAGGAAGAAATCAAGATATCTCTGTTTGTAGATGATATGATGTTATACCTGGGTGATCCTAAAAACTCCATCAGGAAATTCCTGGCACAAATACATAAATTTAACAGAGTAACAGGTTACAAAATAAATGTGCAAAAATCAATGGCCTTCATGTACACAAGGATGGAAAAGTGAAAAAGCACTAAAAGAAACAACCCCATTTACTCTCACCCCTTAACAATGCAATAACTTCTTACAAACTTAACCAAGGAAGTGAGAGACCTTTACACTGAAACTTTAAAACCCTAAAGAAAGAAATTACAGAAGACACCAGAAGGAGAAAGAACTCCCATGTTTCTGGATCAGTGCAATCAACATCATAAAAATGACCATCCTACCAAAAGCAATATACAGATTCAAAGCTATACCAATCAAAGTCCCCAAGCAATTCTTTACACAAAATCAACCAAACAATCTCATAATTCATATAGAAACACAAAAGGCCCAGGATAGCAAAAACAATTGTGAGTAACAAAAACACTGCTGGAGTTATCACCATACCAAACCTTAATCTATATTACAAATCCATAGTAATAAAAACAGTCTGGTACAGGCTCCAAAATAGACATGTAGATCAATGGATAAGGATTGAAGACCCAGATGTAAGCCCACACAATTATAGCCATTTGATTTTTGACAAAGGAGCCAAAAAAAATCCAATGGAAAAAAAAAAAAAACAAAACAGCATCTTCAACAAATGGTGCTGACAAAACTCGATGTCCACA
The DNA here is from genome assembly GCA_023101885.1 of Typhlomys cinereus. Classification (NCBI taxonomy): domain Eukaryota; kingdom Metazoa; phylum Chordata; class Mammalia; order Rodentia; family Platacanthomyidae; genus Typhlomys; species Typhlomys cinereus. The sequence goes on from JALPQD010000505.1 coordinate 1,429,796, forward strand.
CGCAGAAGATTAAAACTGTATCCATACTTGTCACCATGCACAAAAATGAGTTCCATGTGGATCAAGGATCTCAATATTAGGCCAGAGACTATAAAAACCCTACTTGAAAGGGTAGGGAACTCCCTGGAGCTGATTGTGCTAGACCAACAGTTCCTAAACAGAAATCCAATAGCATAGTCACTAGAACCAACACTCAACAGATGGGATCTTATGAAATTAAAGAGCTTCTGTTCAGATAAAGAGATCATAAGCCGAGCAAAAAGGCAACCCACAGAATGGGACAAAATCTTCACTAACCACATATCTGATAGAGCTCTATTATCCAGAATGCACAAAGAACTTAGAAAACTAAACACCAAGGAGATAAATGGCCCATTTAAAAAATGGGCCAGGGAACTCAAAAGAAACTTTTTAGAGAGGAAGTTGAAATGTGTAACAAGTATCTTAAAAAATGCTCCATATCCTTAGCCATCAGGGAAATGCAAATCCAATCTTCCTTGAAATATCATCTCACCCCGGTCAGGATGGCAAAACACCACAATACAAACACTACCAAATGCTGGAGAGCATGTGGAGAGAAGGGAAGTCTCCTATATTGCTAGTGGGAATGCAGGCTTATAAAACCACTCTGGCGATCAGTCTGGTGATTTTTTAAAAAGTTAAAGATTAAAATGCCATATGACCCTGCTATACCACTTCTGGGAACAATCTTCCATAAAGCAAAAATTCACTACAATGACACAAGCACAATCATGTTCATAGCAACACTATTTACAATAGCAAAGTCATGGAATCAATCCAAATGCCCAACAGTTGACAAATGGATAAGGAATATGTGGTACATATATACAATGGAGTACTACTCAGGTATAAAAAAAGATGAATTAATGAAATTTGCCAGAAAATGGGTGGAATTAGAAAAAATTATATTGAGTGAAGTATCCCAGACATGGAATGTCCACACTCAGGCACTTTAAAGTAAAGGGCAGGTATGATTGCAATGAAGTGGAAGCCTCTTTCTTCTCCAAACCTCTTTCATATTTTCTTCTCTCCGTAAGTAACATCTTGAACCTCTTGGAACTGTCATTGACTTTGCATTTCTTCGTAAGGAGAAAAGGGACATTTATTCAGCTTATGGTCCCAGAGGGGTTGTCACCTTTAGATGGCTTCCCACTTGTGTTTTTGTGTGTATACCCATGGCATTGTGTGATGTAGCTATTTCATACAACTAATATACTAATCACTTTCTGAAATGTTATATTCAACATTAATAGTTTTAAGACATGTTCAGAGATACATATGCGCATCCATACTTGCATATGTGTCCAAGCTGGCTCTAGTCTAATGGTGTATTTTGCCGAGGTATTTATTGTTAGGTGTTTGCTTCATTAAAACCCGTCACATGCATCTTTGTGCGCATGCTTGTTTATCTAGGGCAATAGCCTAGATGATTTCTATATTATTAGAAACTATAGCTTGCATTCCACAATGTCAATGTGCTCAACCTGGTAGCTCTCCTAAGAACACATCACCCAAGAGAGGCAGCGAATTCTGTTTCTTCACACCTCCGGGTGTATTTCACAGTGTCAACCTCTTGGGCCTTTGCAAATTTTAGGCCAAGTTATGTATCCTTTAATTTTATTATATTCATTGCTTAACTGATATTTTCTGAGCTTCAGTTCTGTGAATTAGCAGTTATCTTTTACTTATTTGCACTTGTACATCTATTCATATGTTTTATGTGCTCCAGTAAAGTTTCACAATTTTATAACCATAAACATATAGTTTTATAGACCTAGCCTTCAAAGCTTTATGATTATTTGAGAAACAAACTTTTCTTTATTGATCTTACCTTCTTTTTAACTTATATTTTTACCCTTATACTTTTGTGCGAACTCTGTTTTGATATTTTCATTGACCATCAATTCTAGAATGTTCCAAGTGAATTATATTTCTATTATTTGTGTTCATGATTTTTACTTTGGAGTTATAAATAACTAGATATGACCTCTAACGGAATGTTCAATGCTGACTGGGGAAAGCTTCTATACTCACTCTGGGTTTTAAAAAGACTGGCTCCCAGCTTTCATAATGAAATATCCTGTCAGTTGCCACCTCACCTGAGATACTTGTGAGTCACAAAGCAGGACCTACTGGTACATCAGTTGAAATGCAGCAGGAACACACAGGACTCTCTCTCCAGATCACAAAATATGTTTTCTCAAAGTGATATTTCACAATTTTTAAAACTGTGCATATAAAACAAGTCTTAAAGAGATAGAAGGAGTCCAAACATGTTTTCTAAACACAAAAGAAATGAAATTGATGAATTAGTAGAAATTCTAAAATTACAACTATATTTCCAAATCAACCTTTAATGGGAATGAAAAAATAGAAATGAAGAAGTTGATATAAACGAAAATGAAAACACCAGTTCTCAAATCTGTAGGGTTCTGCCATACAGTACTTAGAGAAAATGTAAAGCTTTAAAGAAACAGTTAAAAAAGGTGAAGTCTAGAAAATTTAATAAACTAAGATCCTCCTGTAAATTAGAAAAAAAAGAATATCCATGAAAGTTACTAAAAACAAGTTCAGAAATTGATGAACTATAGAGTCCACATGGACAAACCCATAAATTTTTTAAAACTTTGATAAAAAATTGAACAGCATGTGATGAAGAACAAAGGGAAACACAGAGGACCGGAATGTGGATGGATGGTGGGACCATGATCACGGACACTGAGATGCCAAAGAAATCACAAAAACTGAAGGGAGAAGAAAGGAAGAAGGGGAGAAAATTATAAAATAGAATAGAAAATGAAGATAAGAAGAAACACAACATTAAACACTTTCAGAATCATTAAAGAAAATGAAGCAAAAAAACAAAAACCCCTCAACTCAGAAAGGTATACCAACAAAACATTCAAAACTGATGTAATGTGCTAAACTTAGACAAATTTTCCCAGAAAAGGAAAGAGTACTTCCCAATTAACATTACGACACAAGTCCTCTTCAAGGGCATGAGAAAGGGAAATAATAGTTTAATCTCTCTTATGAATGGATATAACAATCCTAAATAAGAGATAAGCATACAAATGGGTTTATTATTTCAATAAATTCAAGATTAGTTGAAGCCTTAAGAAATTAAATAATTTAATGCACATTATTAGATTAAAGGGGAATGCTAAATACAGAAAAAACATCTGATCAAATTTGTCTTTTGAATTCCATTTTTGCCCCTAGATCAGAGCTGCAGTTAGCTATGGTTGGAAAGGATTCGCCCTGCCAAGCAGAGGTGACTGGGGAGTTGAAATGCAGGGTTCATCACCAGTTTGTCATTGGACAAAGTGATGAGCACAAGTGACTGCCTGATGCTCAGACCTCAGTGGGACATCTGCATCACCTGCTCCAGCGCAGTAGACATCGTGGGAGAGGAGCAGGGAGGAATGTGAAAAGAAGGCTGAGTGTAGGAAACCTCCTCATGCACTCACAGCAGCTGCGGCGACCTGCACAAGGAATGGGCCTATCAGTGCTCTGCCATAGGAACCAGGAAGGATTCAAGGGCTCGGCCTCCCTGAGGATCAGGAGGCAGTCAGTAGGTGCTGAGGGGAGGGAGACATTACACAAAATTAAGAGAAAGTGGAAAGTAGACAACTGAGAAGAGTCAGGGTCTGCAGAGTGGGAAAAGACGAGAGAGGCTTATGGCGGTGAGCATGACCAAACTGCATTACATACATGTATGAAATACCATAAAGAAGCCCCTCATTATATATAATTTAATATATCCCAATAAAAACACAAAAGATCATCAGCAAACAAAAATAGTAAGAAACAAATCTCAATAACACAAAGTACATCTACTGCCTATGTTCAGAACAATCATATAAGCAGGTAGAAGTTTTTCTTTGCAGATCGAGAGAAAAATGGAGATGCATAGGATCAGAACCCTCATTCAGCACTGTCTGGGAAGTTCTAGCCAATGCAAAGCAAGGAAAGTGGGAAAGGAGAAGAGACTGACTTTGAAAGGGAAAAATATGTCCCCATGGCAGATGGTGTGTTCTACATCCATTCAGGAATTTGCCAAGTTCTCAGTATGTGAAATGACTGTCTACAGAATCAATTCTACTCATACACACCAGTTACAAACAAAAATAAAGATGACATTACAACAGCAAGAAACATTGACACCCTAAGGATAGCAAGAGTTTCCAAGACTTCTATGAGGCATAATGTAACATGCTGAATGCATGTTATCAAAGCAGTATGTTGAATGAATCTGTGAATACTAGAGAGGACTTAAGTCTGGAGATGCCATATTGCAAAAGTGTCAGTTCTGAAATGTACACATTCAAGATCACTTCAATCAAAATTTCATTTGTATTTTTGTATAACTTAATTAGCTCATCAATATTTACAAAGTGCAAAGGGCCAAAAATAATTAAAAAAACTCTTATAAAGGAGGATCAAGACAACAAAACTTGCTCAGCAGAACTTCAAGACACCTCCACTACACCATGAAAGGTCTACAAAACTTTAAAAAGTTAATGTTGGAGAATATCAGTATGACTTCAAAGAGAAACATTCCCAATTAAAAATATCATGTGGGGCTGGAGAGGTGGCTCAGGGATTAAGCCTCTGCCTTGCAGGCAGAAGGCCCTGAGTTCAGACCCTAGACCCCACATATAGACACTGGGAGGAAGCAGGGGCAGCCTGTGTTTCTGGTCCTGATAGGGCGGAGCCTGTGAAACCCGGAGAAGAATAAAAACTCCTTAAGGAGGAGGTGGAGGCAGTCCATGGTGGTTCCCGAATTCGCCCGTGGTTCTACACACACACACACACACACACACACACACACACACACACACACACACACAAACATACATACACACACGCACACAAGCACAATTAAATAAATAAAAATATCATGCATTGGAGAGATGGCTCAGGGGTTAAGACTCTGCCTGGAAAGAAGAAGGGCCTGAGTTTGGGTCCCCCCCCAAAAAATATCATGCATTACTTAATAAAGGAAAAAATTGGTAAGTTGAGCTATCAGAAAATGAAAGCTTTTGTACATCAAAATCAGTATCAAAATATCCTCTAAAGAGAAGTTAGAGAAGTGGGGAATTAGGATTCACAATACAAACGATCTCAAAAATCTATAAGGAAAAGACAATTCAATGGATAACTAACAAAAGAAATCTAAATAAACAAATGATCTGGTAGTCAAGGAAACACAAACCAAGACCTCAATGACATCACTCCACGTCCTGCCAGGTGAGGTCATACTAAATAGTAGCCGACCCAGGCATGGTGAGGCCATAAACAGAGATCTCACCCAGATGAGAAACATGGTGCACTGGTTATTCTTATCTGTTGCTGAGAGAAAGCATTCAAAGGCAAACAATTTAAGGGAGAAAGGGAAGATTTATTCAGCTAATGATTCCAGAGGGTAGATACAGTCTTTCATGGCCGAGGCAGCGTGGCTAGTGACTGAAGCTGGAAGCAGGCTAAGTCACTGCAGACATCTTAGAGGCTGACAGCTACTGGACTGCTGCTGCAAAGCAGACTTCTCTAGAAGGAGGATGGGACTAATCCACCTCAAGGCCCATCCCTCTGTGGCCACCTTCCTCCAGCAAGGTTCCACCTCTCAAAGGTGTCATGACCTTCCCAAACACATGAACCTGGAGGACACATTCCAAACTATGACACTCCATCCCTGACCCCCACAGGCTCATTGCCATCTCATACGTAAACCATACTTAGATCAACTTTAAAAATCTTCATAGACTACATGTGTAGTCTCAACACAGTTCAAAAGTCCAAAGTCCAAAGCCTCCTGCAAAATCAAAAGACAAGTTACATACTTCCAACATACAATGGCACAGAATAAACATTCCCATTCCAAAAGGAAAGAATCTGGGCATATCCAGAAAAGATTGGTCGATAAAAAGACTGACACCCAGCAAGACAGACTCCAAATCCTGTACTTCCATGTCCAACAGGTGAGACTCTTGTGGAAATCATCTCAGTTCCAAAGCACTTCGGTTCCACCCCTCCAAGGCAACTGCTCATAGAACACATCACTCTCTTGGGCTTACTTTTCCCAGGTTATACAGCTGTTCTTGGCATATGTCCCACGTTGTCTCTGGCATCTCTAACACCTTTACTTCTCAATGGCAAACCAGGCTTTAACTTCACAGCACAAACTGTCCTTCTTAGGCCTCGAATACTGCAAGCTTTCTGCCACATGCAGTTAACAAATAGAGAGTGACACAGAGAATATATGTGGAAATTATCTATAGAGATGGAATACATCCCACACATATATGCCAAAGAACATATTGGTTCTCTGCTAGAGCACAGAGAAAATTAAAAGCATAGTATTCATCAAAGAACCAGGCCACACAAAACCTTACAAACATGACTGCATACATATGAAGCTCAGAAACAAGTTAAAGTTAAGCTCTACTTTTAGAAATGCACATACAGGTGAGGAAACTGAAACAAACAAACAAATAAGTGAATAAATAAAAGGAAAATGGGACTGAGGATATGGCTTAGTAGGAAAAGTGCTTGCCTATCATCCACACAGCCCTGAATTCAATCCTCAGCACCACATAAAACAGGTATGTGCTCACACACCCACAATCCCATCACCCTGGAGGTTCGGGTGGGAAGATCAGAAGTTTAAGATCATCCTTGGCTGCATAGCGAAATCAAGGCTAGGACGGTCACAGGAGACTGTATCTAATAACAATTTTACAAAAAAAAAAACACTCAAGGCAAGTAACTAGTCATTTATAGTCAAGAAAGCCAAGTGCAGTTGTTGGAAATGAGAAGGTGAGTTCACGTCCTCTCATGTCCAATTTTCCGGTCTTATGTCCTGATATGTGCATCATAGTGCTCATTTACTGCATTTTTGTTACTTGTGAGGCAGGGCATAGTGTATCTTGCATTCAACACCTGGCAGACAACTTCAATTGAAAAAGATCCAGAATAGCCCTGGTCTCAAAGGCTTCAGGGAGAAGAAGAGAAAGAGAGAGAGAAAGAGGAGGAGGGAGAGAAGAAAGAGGAAGAAGAGAAAGAGGAAAAGGAGGAAAGGGAGGAGGATCGAAAAGAGAAGGAAGGGGAGGGAAGGGAAGGAAAACAAAAGAAAGGAGAACAGGAGAGAGAAGGGGAGGGGAAGTGAATCACTGATTTCACATGTCTTCAAGCTGCAGCTATGACTGTGTCCCATGCTCACTTCCTGCATAGACCCCTCCAGCTCCTCCTGTGGGAATCCATGTCCTTGGACGTCCTTATGCTGGGACTCACTCTCCTCTGTTCTCTCCCTGTGTCAGTCAGAGTTCTCTAAGGGAAGAGAACAGATCAAATGAGTATATATCTATCAAAATAGAACTTGTTTGGAATCTAAGGACTTCCACCATGGCTGCCTGGAGCGGCTCTGTTTGGGAGCAGCAGGTCTCAGCACCCCCAGGCTGGTGCTGAGGCTGGAGGATTCCTGGAGAATCTCTTGGCTTCAGTCACATCGCAGGTGGAAGAAGCTGGAGTCTGAGGTCAGCGAGGGATGGGAGCTGGAGCAGGAGACATGAGTTCACCAGCGCAGGACAGGAGAGAGCTCTTCCCTCTCTCTCTCTTCCCTTTATGTGGTCCTGGTCCGTTCCTGAAAGGTCTTCGGTGTTCACCAGACACTGTCCTGCAGGCCTGCCTCGACTCTCAGTTCTTCACTGCTTTCCCAAAGCTTAGCCCAGCAACTATCAAGCTGACAGCTGCACATCTATCTACCCCATCACAAGCCTGGTGCATTTGTAACATGCCTGCTCCCCATCGCCACCTGCTGGATGGGAAATGCCGGGACCCGGCCAGACACCCTTCATTTTCCACTTCCACACCAACCAGCAGTTTGGGGGCCTTCCGGTTTCACAAGATTTTTATTTTTATTTTTTTGATACATTTTTTATTATTTCCGCTCATACAAACTTAATAGGTAGACCAGTTCCCTCCCTGCCTCCTCCTCCCCCCGAACCCCCTGCTCCCTCTCCACCTCCTGCTCCTCCTCTCCTCCCTCCCCATCCCCCAGTGCCTTCCCCCCCAACTCCCAGAGAGTCCTTTAAAGATTTTTATTTTCGAAAATGCATTTAATTTTCCTCGTGACAAGAACATGTCATTATTGTAAAACTCAGCTATATATCAAAGTAGAATTTGTTAGTAATCTAAGGACTTCCACTATGGCTGCCTGGAGCGGCTCTGTTTGGGAGCACATTCCATATGTGATGCAGTGAAGAAGCAGCAAACCCTAAGTCTGATAATCTTCGGACCTGGCTGGAATTGCAAGAGCTGTGTGTGAAAATGCTTCCACAGAAACTGGACTACAGGAAGATAAGAGGAGGGAGCCTGCCCGAGTCTAGCTTGAACTTGTCAATCAAATGAGATTCCAAATACACTCACGCCTGCCAGCTCCTCCACAACAGAATCCTCAGAATGGAGAGATGGCTCAGGGGTTAAGTGCTCACCTCCCAAGCAGAAAGACCTGAGTTGGGATCCCGGATAGCAGATGGGAATGGTGGCGACCTGCACTTCCAGCCCCACAAGAAGAGTCTGGGAAAGCCCAGAGCAAGGCCCAAAGGAGGCAGAGCAATCGGGGATGATTGCCAAAGTCACCCCTGGGTATCCGCAGGCATGCCTAGTGCCCTCTGATTTGCAAACATAAACACATCACAGCCACACAAATCGAGAAAGAATAGAATCCTCAACTCCGTGATTTCCACACAAAGAAATCGAATATTTCTTGATAGACAAGAAGGATTTAGAGGTATTAGTCTTCCAGAGGAAGCCGGGCTGAGGGTCTGAGAGAGCCGGATTCAATATGGGGTGAACTGAGCTCAGTCAGATTCTCAGCTTTGCCCCGAGTTACCCCGAATTTTACCCAGTTTTCCTATGTTGTCCCGACATTTTCCCCCCGTTTTCCCAGGGATTCCCGAGTTATCCCGTGTTGTCCCGAGTTTGTCCAAGTTGCCCCGAGTTTCTCCGAGTTTTCCTGGATTATTCCATGCTGGACCGAGTTTCCCCGTGGTCCTCAGTTTGCCCAAGTTGATCCGAGATTGCCCGAGTTTTCCCATGTTGTTCTGAGATGTCCCCCGATTTCCCAAGGATTCCCGAGTTTTTCTGTGTTGTCCCAAATTGTCCCTGTCGTCCCAAGTTTTCCCCAGTTTGCCCGAGATTGCCCGTGTTTTCCCGTCTTATCCCGAATTGTCCCACGTTTGCCCCGAGTTGTTCAAAGTTTCCCCGAGTTTTCCTGAACTATCCCATGTTGCGCCGAGTTTTCCCCGTGTTCCCGAGTTTGTCCAAGTTGTTCCGAGTTTGCCCGAGTTTTCCCATGTTGTTCCGAGATTCCCCCCTCCCCCCCCCCGTTTGCCCGTGTTGTCCTGAGTTTTTCTGTGCTGTCCCAAATTGTCCCAAGTTGTCCCGGTCGTCCCGAGTTTGCCCGTGTTTTCCCGTCTTGTCGCGAATTGTCCCAAGTTTTCCAAGATGCCCTGAGTTGTTCAAAGTTTCCCCGAGTTTTCCTGAACTATCCCATGTTGTACCGAGTTTTCCCCGTGGTGCTGAGTTTTCCTGCGTTATCCCGAGTTTGTCCAAGTTGTTCCGGGTACTCCCGAGGTTTCCCATGCTGTGCCGCGGCTTCCCGCGTTGTTCCCTGTACTCCCGAGTTTTCCCCAGTTGTCCAGAGTTTTCCCGAGTTATCCCTTCTTGTCCCGCCCGAGTTTTCCCGCAGTGTTCCCTGTCCTCCCGGGTTTTCTCTTGTTTTCCCCAGGTTCCCCCAGGTGTCTCGAGTTGTTCCCAGTTATCCCTTCTCGTCCCGAGTTTTCCCGCGCGGTTCCCTGTACTCCGGAGTTTTCCCGTGTTGTCCTGAGTTTTGCCGAGTCGTTCCGAGTTTTCCCGTGTTGTCCTGAGTTTCCCCCAGGTTTCCCGAGTTGTGCGGCGTTGTCTGTCCCCTGTTTTCCCGAGTCGTCCCAAATTGTCCCAAGTTTTCTCGAGTTGTCCCGCTTTGTCCCATGTTGCCTAAGCAGCCAGTGCCACAGTGAGTCTGGAGACGGAGTCTGCGGGGGACGTGGGCAGACGTGTGTGTGGTCCCCAGACCATGATAGGGACCACAGACACGCCACGTTCAGGGGTGTCTCAGGGTCCCCACAGTGCTTCCATCTGGCCCCAGGAAAGCTAGACTGTTGTAGCAGGAGAAAGTCTGCGGTTCACTTGGAAATTGGTGGGTTTTTGGAATCGAAGAGGTCTCCAAGGCAAGAGACGCGGGCCAAAGTGTAGTTAGCAACTGGATCCAGCATGCCTGTCAGTGTGTGCATGCAGGTCCTGGGCTTTGACGTCAGCCCAGAAACTCAGGCACAGTCCTGGCCTGGGGCTCAGCAGCAGGCAAGCATCCTGCAGCCTGAGATCGGGGCTGAGTTGCGGGCTGCGGGAAGTGTGCGCCGTGCATGAGAGGAGACAACCCTTCTCTGAGTTCAGAGGGCCTCTGCCGAGCCTCATCTTCCTGAAAAGGCCCACCGGGACTACACGCCTCAAGCGGCACCCTTGCGGCAAGTCACATCCACGCAGGAGGCGACAGGCACGCGGCAGGTCACATACCCGCGGGAGGCGGTACATCTGCCGCGGGTCACACAGAGAAAACTGGCCCCAGACGACTCCAGGTGACAGGTAGGGAAAGCAAGGGACATGAAGAACGCTCCGTGCCAGTGGTGCCTGGGTGGGAACCAAGTGCTCAGACAACCCAGGGGTTCCGAGCCAACGGAGCACAGGGGTACCCAGATGGGTCCCACCAGCCTCCGCCCCAGGCCCAGGGGAGGGCGTCACCACAAAGCTCAGGGCCAACATAGGTCTCAGATGAGCCAGTAGATCCATCCTGCTGGGCCGCTCCTGCAAGGCTGACACCGCAGGCCCCACCCGCTCCACTCCTTGCTGGGTACTCGACTCCTGTGTGGCAGGTGCAGTGGTCTCTACGTGGTCCACCACCGCCCGGTCCCGGCCCTGCTTCCACAGCTCATAGCGCTGGGGCTGGAGGATGCGCACAAAGGCGTCCATGGAGAAGCCGCCCCTGGCCCTCCCACAGCTGCACCGAGAGGCCAATTTGCCATAGTCGATCCACCTCGGGGTGGCAAAGTTGATGGACTCGGCACAGTTGAAGCCGTGGTCGAAGCCAGCGTGGTAGCCGTAGGGAAAGGTCACCACGAATTCCCCAGCCTTCTGAGTCACGCGGCCAAAGGGGATGCCCTTGTCCTTGAGCACAGTGGGCGAGATGAGCGCCACCTTGTGCCTCAGGAAGGCCTCGCAGCCATGGGAGCGGCCGGGGAACAGCTCCTTGGCCAGGAGCTCCAGGTGCCTCCCGTGCTCGGGGGGCACCGCGTACCACGTCTTGGGCTTCCCGAAGTGCAGGTAGTTGATGCCGTACAGGTCCATGTCCTCGGTTTGCCAGGTGAAGGTGGTCTTCCACATGCCAAAGTATAGGGAGGGCGTGTTTACCCCCTTGATGACGGTGCCGCTTTCTTGCTCCAGCAGGTCCAAGATGCTCCCCAGGTGTGCCACATTCCAGTGCCGCGTGTTCTCATCAAACAGGGAGCCACTGACGCCCGCGCCAGAAATCGGTGACACATAGGAACTCTCCCAGTATTTTCTCTCCAGATCTTCCAAATCCAGGTGTGCGGGAGGCCGATGGTCGTTGCTGTTTGCCAGGAGGCGATACTGCCTCAGGGTCATGGCGCGCATCTTCTTACTGTACTGCGTGTACACGCCCCCCCATCCGCAGACCGCCTGCTGCAGGGGCGCGCCAATCGCCAAGTTGCCGATGTCCTTGTAGGACCGCCGGGCTCTCCAGCCCTCGGGTGGAATCACCTTGGCCAGCCCGGCTCGGTGAGCGCCCTGGGACTCCATGTAAGCGATGTACCTGTTGAAGTCGCAAAACTCCTCCTTGCTTGGGCGGAATGTGGGGATGGCGTAGCTGGGGTCCGGGGGAGCAGATCCTTCAGACTGCATGGCTGCTGCCCGTCAACGGCACAGCTGGGGGGCTCAGGCGGGCTCCGATGAGAAAGCCAACTGTAGTCTGTGCCCTGTTCTGGGGGAAAAGAAATCGTTTCATTATCATGGACGGACGTGCCATTGAATTTTCAAGAAAACTGACGTCTTTCCCAATCTGGCTAACTTACTGGGGTCATACCACCCTGGTCAGCGTTTCTCATCTAAAGAAAATACTGTCTTCCTGGGTTCTAGGCTCCACCAAGGCCCTGCCTGGTTCCACTTGAGAGCCAGGCTCTCCACTGCAGAGATGGCTCAGAGGTTAATACTCTGTCTTGCAAGCAGAAAGTCCTGAATTCAGCACCAGGTCCCACATGAAAAATGGCCAGGCACAAACGGTGGCAGCCCGCACTTCCAACTCTGGTGGGTGGATCCTGGGAAATCGAAGAGCAATGCTAGCAGGAGGTAGAAACCATGCAGGATGATTTCCAAAGTCATCCTTGGTCCTCCACAGAGACACACAGTATCCTCTTACACACACACACACACACACACACACACACACACACACACACGCACGCACGCACGCACGTGCGAGCACGCAGACATACATACATAAAAATAAATATATAAAAAGAAAAGGCAATTAGAAAAGAGAAAAGGAAGCAGGGCTGAGACAGCCCCAGTAGGTAAGCATCCTGGCTTACAGATCTGGTGACCTGAGTTCCATCCTGGGCATCCACCTGCCCCGAAAGAACCACCTTCCAAAAATTGCTGTCTGACCTCTACACATGGTAGGCATTCTCTCTCTCTCTCTGTGTCTCTCACTCTCCCTCTCCCTCTCCCTCTCCCTCTCCCGCTCTCTAAGAAATGAAACATTTTTAAAAAAATAAAAGAGGCAGAGAGCACAAAAACCCCACATTGTGCTGCAATGGAAGACATGGTTAGAATTTGCTACGTTTCTTAGCTATCTGAAAGTTACCAACCATTTAGTTAGTCCTAGTAATTTTCTCAACCAACGATAACCTGAAAATCTGTCCCAGAAAAAGACACTGACCTCAGCGGAGTTCTTCGCAGTGGAGTCCCGGCCAAAGATGCTGCAGCCGTTTCCTCTGAGAGTCGAACTCCAAATGAGGCCCTCTGTCAAGTTCCTGGCTTGTTAGCCTGGGTGGAGTCTGATGGGCGGGGCTGCAATCCCATCACAGAGACAGCCAATCCCTACCCAACCTGAAGAAGCCCAATCAGATGGAAGGTAAGAGAATGAGAACAAAGGAGGGAAACAGGTGAATGAGATGGTAAAATATCTGTCCTGGGTGTATTTGTGGGATCACAGATACGTGACTGAAGAGCTCTTGGAAACGCGAGTACCTCACCAAAGAAGGGGGCACAGAACCCTAATCCAGAGCAGTGCCACAATCGCTTCCTTCGGTCTTCTTTCTTTCCTTGTGTGTCTTCGATGTTAATACATCCCTTTCAGAGCTGATGCCTCTGTAGGGTGGTCCCAAGTGCCCAGCATGAAACCATGGTGGGACATGGGCCCACCAGGTAGAGCTCCTGCCTCAGACAGCTCCCTGAGGCTGAAGGACTTGAAGATTCCTCTCCCTCCCTTCTCCCCCCCTCACTGCTCGGCCTCTCCCTTTTCTCTCTCTCTTCCTCCTCTTTCACTCCTCTGTCTTCTCCCCATTCCTAGCAGCACTATTTACAAGAGGAAAGCCATGGAATCACCAAATGCCAACAGTTGATGAGCGAGATAGGAAAATGTGGTACATTTATACATGGAATACTACCAGCCATCAAAAAAGATGAACTAATGAATGGCCAGGAATGGATGGAATTAGAAAAAGTTATTGAGTGAAGTACCCAGGCAGAAAAGTAGACACCGGATGTACTACCTAAGAGATGGATCCTAGTACCAAACCCACTGAACGACATATCCAAAGATAAATTCCTGCAATACCTACAGTAATTGCAAAGATTATAAACAGAGAGAAGGGAAGACACCCCCCCAGAAAAGAAGATCATGTCAGAATAGCAAAATAGGTCACTGTCAGGTATTGCAAGTAACAGCAAGACATCAGGTGAAGCTTACTCTCACTTTCCTCCTGAGCACTTGGGACTGAGGAGGTTTGATCTCACCAATCAGAGAGGTAGAGGGACTGGCAGATAGATGGTAACCATCCTGCAAATGAGACCTGACCCCTGCCCCTCACAGCAGTCTCCTACTTTTAGTCCATCTACCTTTGAATCTCCTCTGGTAGCAGAGCTTCATTTAAACAGCCTTTTATGTTTGGTTAGGAGGTGACCTCCAATACCAGCCAGGATGGAGCCAAGGGTAGTGCAGGAACAGCAAGACTGAAAACAACAACAAACCATACCTCAGAACACCAAAGGCTACGCACTGGCCACCTGGAACCAGACCAGCCAAATCTCTCCCCAGCCTAAAGCTTGGGGAAAGTTGCAGAAGAGGGTGTGGCAAGATTGTAAGAACCTAAAGACGGGGAGGAGCAACGATATGCAAGATGCTCCACACAAGTTAGGGCAGCAGTAGCCACAGTGTGACCTTGCATGACTTGCACAATGACTGACGTGCCAACGACTTCCCAGGGCCTAGCACGGATATAGGCAGTAGGATCCTTAGAGGCAAGGATTAATAATCATAATAGTGTTCCCATGCTAGAGGGAGAAGGGGGAGAGGCTCTGGGCATGTCACTGAGTCCTTACACCTCCTGAACTGGAGGACTCAGAGGGAAGTTGGGCATTCACACAAGGGGGATGCTCCAGGGAATGGAAGGGGAAGGGGGAAGCACTAGCAGAGGCGGAGGGAGGGGAGTGCAAGGAAGGGGAGGGGGGAGGGTGCAAGGGGACTAGGAAGGGCTGGAGGGAGGAAGTGGAGGGGTTCCTATTGACCTGGTAAGTTCGGGGGAAAATAATAACACATAGATAAATAAACAGATAAATAAAAAAATAAAGCTGCCTCCAATAGCATGAAAAAAAGATAAATCCATATCACAGATAAAGGGAAAAAGTTCTCCATTAAAATTTCAGTTATTAAAAACAAGAATAATGCTGTTATGGATGCCATAGTTAAGTCTGTGTTTGCCTCTATCCCTGAGCCATATGACAACTCTGTGAAAACACCTATGTTTTGTTCTTCCCCTCCATGCAAGGGCCCCAGGGCTATGGAGAGCCTCCCATAGGTAACACTATCTTCTCTGCGGGGGCTCCAGGGTGACGCCTACTGTTAAGTGCTCCTTTTCTGGCTAGCAACAGGGAACATCTTTTCATATGTGAGGACATTGACACTTTGGAGAATTTTCTGTTTACATTCTTCATTGATTTGCTGTTTAAAAAAACCTACTGGATACAAGAGGTTTTAGGCATTCTGGCTTTTAAAACTTCTGCTATGGAAAATAGATTTTGGTTACGTTTCCCCCGTGAATAGGTGGGTTTTCTTATCATTTTCTGTTTTTGTAATTTAATTCCTTTTTTATTATTTATTATTATTCAATTGTGCATATAGCGTGTGCGGGCTTCCGTCATATGTATTTATGTGTGTGTGTGTATAGAACCACGGAGGAATTCAGGAACCACCATGGACTGCCTCCACCCCCTCCTTGTTTATCTGCCAGGGGATTCACAGGCTCCACCCTACCAGGACCAGAAAGGCAGGCGCCCCTCTTCCCCTGGCTTCTATGTGGGGGGGTCTTGGATCAGAACTCAGGACCTTAGGCCTGCAAACCAGAGGCTTAACCCCTGACCCACCTCTCCAGACCCTCTTTTCATTTTCTTGACTAGTCTTTGAAGTGCGCATGCTTTGACTTTTTTGAATTTTTTTTTTTTTTTTGCATGTGGGTCTGCACTATCAGAAAGCACTGTGTATACCTGTGGAGGACAATGGTGACTGGGAATCACCCTTGATTGTTATACTCCTCTTTGCTTTTGCTCTGGAATTTCCCAGACTCTGTCTCCAAAATCAGAAGGTTGCCACCAATTCTGCCCTGCATGTTCACATGGCATCCAGGATCTTTAGCCTTCCCATGTTAACAATTACAGGAGTGTGCTCAACCCTTTTCAAGTCCAATTTACCATGGTTTCGTGTTGCTGCTGCAGTTTGGTTCTAGGTCTAGGAACGTATTTCGCAGCCTAAGATAACCCAGGGTTTTTGTTGTTGCTGTTGTTCTCCTCTTTTACTTCTAACTTTCTGCTTAGATTACACGCAGGATGCAAAGTCATTCTTTTTACCATTCCAACAGTAATACACTCTGTATTTCTTTTTTTTTTTTTTTTAAGGGAGAAGGGGTTTATTCGCTTACGGGTCCAGAGGGGAGGTCCCTCAAAGCAGAGGCAGCATGGTTGGGCGAAGGAGGCTAAGTCACCACAGACATCTTGAAGCGAGCGCTGCAACTTGCTTGCAGTAAAGCAGCTCTCTGAAGTAGGGTGGGACTAATCCACCTCAATGGCCCATCCCTTTTTACTGCCTTCCTCCAGCAAGGCTCCATCTCTCAAGGTGCCATGAATTGCCAAACCACTGAACCTGTGGGGGACACATTCCAAACTATGACATTCCACCTGGCCCCCCACAGGCTCATTGCCATCTCATAGCAAACCTAACAATCAACTTTAAACTTCATAGACTACATGGTAGTCCACATTCAAAAGAAAGTCCAAAGTCCAAAGCCTCCTGAAAATCAAAACACAGCATACTTCCAACATACAATGGCACAGAATAAACATCCCTTCCAAAAGGAAGGAATCTGGGCATATCCAGAAGATTGGTCATAACAAGAACCAAACCAGCAGGACAAACTCCAACTGTGCTCACGTCCAACAGGTGAGCCTCTTGTGAAATCATCTCAGTTCCAAAGATTTCGGTTCCACCCTCTAGAATGCACTGCCCATAAACTTCTCTTGGCTTATCTCTCCTCCAGAGTATACAGCTTTTCTGGCAGTTCCCCGTTGTTCTGGAATCTCTAACACTTTACTTCTCAATGGCAAACCAGGCTTTAACTCACAGCACAAACTGACCTCTTGCGGAACTCTAACTGCAGGCTGCTTGCCTCATGATGCCGGGTTCTGCCACATTTTGAATCTTGGAGGAGAGGGACTCCATGATGCCTCTCCCTCTGCATCAATGATGGCCTCTAAAACCATAACCATGTGGAAGACTTGCCAAGACTGGGACATCTTGAATCACAGCTGAGTCTTAGCGTCTATATATTTGACCACCATTTCACATCCCTGGGCAGTTGATGGTAAGAGAAATCAACTCTGCTTTGGAACTCTCCACCCTAGCATCCAGTCTCGAATAGGATTTGCATGCTTCTGGGTGGGAGCCTTCCCTAGGCTGCCCTCAAGCTAGGCACTCTCCTATTATTCAAATAAAACCGGCTTTGAATTTAAAATAGGGGGCTAATCTGCGTCAACAGCCATTTTGTTCTTGCTTGCTTCCTGGTTAAACCTTTAAGTTGCCATTGTATTGTTCAATCATTGACATACTTAGTAGTTTTTGGCTTCTTACTGCCTGATCTTTGCTCTTACATAACTCTGAAGACAACTAAAAAGAGCCATAACACATTGTTCAAGACTTACATTGCTTTGAAATTTCTCCTCCACCAAGGCACTCAGCTTACTTTCAGGCAACTTTCAGGACGAGGACAAAACTTTCACTAACTCTTGGGCCAACACATTGCTCATCCCCGAAAACACGATTCCACTACGTCCAATTGCAAAACGCATTCTCTGTTACCCTCTGGACCATCACAAAACTGAACTTCCACTGTCTGCGCTCTCACCAGCATTAGCTCTCCTCTGAGCTCCCAAGAAAGTCCTTTGGCCCAACCCCCAAGATGCAAAGACTTCTCAGCACAACGTCCAAATCCTCCGTTTTCTCCAAACAAACAGTTGTCAAAGGCACATAGCCACATCACAGCATTGGCCATGCCGTGGGTAACCACTTTCTCACTTAAACAACTTACATTTGTGTACACAGCTGTTTACTTATCTCACAGCAATACCCCACGATCCGGGTACCAATTTGTGTAGCAGTTAACTCTTGAACTATTGCTGTGAAGGAAACACCCATAATCAATCACACTAGGGAGGAAAGGGAGGTTTATCAGCTTTTGACGTTTCAGGGGATTCTGCTCAAGCCAGGCCGCAGGGTTGAAGGGGCTAAAGTCACCAAAGACATCTGGAAGCTGAGAGGCTGCAGACTCTTGCAGCAAAGCCACTCCTCTGTATTTTCTGTTTCTGTGTGTTTGTGTATGGGATGTGGCCATAAGTTGTGCTGTTTTCATGTGGGTAGTGTACAAAGTTACTTGAGTGTGCTAGATGCCATGGATGCTAAGAGTGATATCCGGACATTATCCTTGACTGTCCTCCACTTACGTTGTGAGCTGTGTCTCTAACCTACGAACACCCATTAGGATTTGTCTGGCTACCGCATCTTGCTCTGGGGAGCCCACTACCCTTCTCCGCCTATCTGCCCATGGGATCTGGAGCTCAAACGCAGCTCCCTTTGCTTATCAGGCAAAGCCTTTACCATGTATCATCTCCCCAGCCAACTAACGCTGTATTTTCACTTTTAGAAATGTGGGTTCCTGTGAGGTAGCATTATTTTTTCCTCACACTTAGAATTTCCCGCAGAGGATAGAGTTGACCACAGATTCCTCACCTTGCTTAGAATTCCAGACTTGCATTGTGACATCAGTTATCCTGGCGCGGGTCTGCGGACCTGCCCCTTTCTGCTGTGTACAACATTCCACAGCTCAAGGAAGAAAATGGGCTTTCCTGGCTTACTTATTAAGACAGGTGTGGGGAAATTACCTTGTTGTCATAAAAACTGTTCTCTCCTCGTCTGGGGTGGGAGGGCCAACTTGAAAACC
>JALPQD010000505.1:1448719-1499184 GCA_023101885.1 Typhlomys cinereus
CCGTACGTAGATCTGTCTTCCAGGACTGCGTGGTTTTTGAAGGGTTTGCTTCATCGAATGAATTCTTGGAGCTTGTTGCGAAAAGCAGTTGTTCATCACGGTTCTGCGTGAAACAACGGCTTGCACTCTACTGAACCCTCACTGGCTGCGGCTCATCCTCTGCAGTCATCTTGAAGCAGGACTAAAGGAATCCGCCTGAGTCTACTCAAGACTGTTTCAATTACATTAAGTACTTCAAGATTCTGTATCATTCTCGGCCCAATTTTAAAGAAGAAAAAATAGAATCAGCTGGAGTGCTTCATGGAACAGCATCTTCGCTCTATGAACCCGTAGCATCTGTCCGTGTATTTACCAATCTTTTATACTTTCCAGTATGAGTCTTCCATTTGTTATGCTCCTTATAGTTCCTTAGAATATTATGAATAGATTTTTCTGATTTTCATTTTTCTTTTCCAGTAAATCCCCTGGGCTCTGTAAATCTGCATCCTCCAGTCTTACTGAGCTCTTTCAGTTAAGGTGGCTTCTGGCTCCAGGTCTGCTTGATCACAGGCACTTGGGTGCTTAGAGGCAAGGGATTAACAGTCACAATAGTGTTCCCATACTAAAGGGGAAGAGAGAAAGGGCTCTAGCAATGCTACTGAGCCCTTACACCTCATTAGAGTGGAGAGCACAGAGGGAGGTTTGAGGACCACACTGAAAGGTGCTCTAGGGAGTGGGGGGAGGAGAGGAGGGCACCGGGAGAAAGGGAGGGAGGGGAGAAAGGAGAGGGGAGAGGGGGTGGAGAGCTCAAAGGAGTCTGGCAAAGGGTGGAGGAAGGGAGGGGACAGGGTACCTATTGAGTTTGTATGACGGAAGAATGAAATAAAATAATATGAAAACAACACCAAAGAAAAACGATCACACATCTGCCATAAAGATGTTTTATTTCTTCTCTTCCACCATCTCCTGCCTGCCTTGACTTTCAATGTCAGGCTGAATAAGGATGTGTCCACACTCAGGCACTTTAAAGTAAGGGCAGGTTTGATTCCGATAAGTGGAAGCCTCTTTCACTCCAAATCTCTTTCATATTTTCTTCTCTCCGTAAGTAACACTTGAACTTCTTGGAACTGCCATCGAACTTTGCATTTCTCGTAGGAGAAAAGGGACATTTATTCAGCTTATGGTCCCAGAGGGGTTGTCACCTTTAGATGGCTTCCCACTTGTGTTTTTGTGTGTATACCCATGGCCATGGTGTGATGTAGCTATTTCATACAACTAATATACTAATCGCTTTCTGAAATGTTATATTCAACATGAATAGTTTTAAGACATGTTCAGAGATACATATGCGCATCCATACTGCATATGTGCCCAAGCTGTCTCTAGTCTAATGCGTATTTTGCTGAGGTATTTATTGTTAGGTGTTTGCTTCATTAAAAACCCGTCACATGCATCTTTGTGCACATGCTTGTTTATCTAGGGCAATAGCCTAGATGATTTCTATATTATTAGAACCGATAGCTTGCATTCCATTAGGCAATGTCGATGTGCTCAACCTGGTAGCTCTCCTAAGAACATATCACCAAGAGAGGCAGAGAACTCCGTTTTCTTCACACCTCCGGGTGTATTTCGCCCTGTCATCCTCTTGGGCCTTTGCAAATTTTGGGCCCAGTGATGTATCCTTTATTTTTACTATCTTCATGCTTTACTGATGTTTTCTGAGATTCAGTCGTGAATTCACGTTATCTTTCACTTACTTGCACGCCTGCATCGATCGAAACGTCGTACGTGCTTCAGTAAAATGTCACAATATTTAATAAGCAAAAAGATAATGTTTTCATAGACCTAGCCTTCAAAGCTTCATGATTATTTGAGAAACAAACTTTTCTTCATTGATCTTGACCTCAGGCACTCTCCAGCCACCACTCTTATTTTTATATCAACTCCGCTGTTATTATTCAAGGTCTTTGGAAACAGCAAAAATAGAAGCATGTGACGATTGCTCTGCCTTTCTCTCCGGAAGCAGGTTTTTCCCTAGTCATGTTTTCAGCTAAATGAAAAAAACAAGTTATTACCTGGAGCTTGGCTTCCTCCAATATAGGAACTTTTCCCTGGTCTATGACAGCTGGGGCGGCGGGGAGCGGGCATGCTGGGGGCGGTTCCCCCTAGCGACCTCACCCTCATCCTCTTCCGGGCACCGTCTCAAGATGGCTTGATCATCACTATTGGGTTCAGCATTCCCAGGGGGAATCCTGGTCGCGCTTTGTCCTGGCTCTGGTCTAAGGACTCTGGGAGTGTGTACCCAACGGGTGACCGTTGGCTTCTTCAGGATTGAAAGCAGAAAGAAGCAGCAGTTGCTCAATGCCCGCAGATTCCCAACTCAGGGACAAGTCCAGTAATCACTTATAGTTAGTCATTAACACGAAGTGAGTTTTTAAAAATAACAATTAATCAGACATGATAGGAGTATGCCACATGGATTTTTCCCAACAGGTTCTGATAGAGGTATTACACTTATCCCCAGGAAGGGATATGGGAAAGGGTGCGTCCAACATGCACATAATGGAGTGTTATTGACCACCAAAACTCCGGGCCTGTCGTTTCTTCTGTTGGCCTGGGACAGTAGGCGGAGGCTTCGGGCCTTGCCCGTTGCTCAGCGGGACCCGTAGCATGCGCGAACATCCAGGAACTTAGTGTCTGGGACCGGTCTTGCCTATACAGCTGAGACTGGCTGTTATTGACCATTGTCCTACTCAGTGTCCTGAGCCCTGGCCGTGACAGTGACCACATGTGGGGTAGGACCCAAACACCATCTGTATTTTTGTGTCCTTCCAAAACAGTTCCTGTATGTACTTTGCCAAAATGTCTTGGCTAGTAGACACTAGCATGCATCGGGCCTGGTAGATGTGGCTTCAGGGTTAGCCTCCGCCTGCAGGCCTGAATGGGTCCTAGTTCGGATCCCAATCCCACGTCTAGAGCCAGGCGGAGGAAGCGGGGCGGCCTGTGCTTCTGTCCTGGAGGGCGGAGCTGTGACTCCTGGGGCCGTAAGGAGGTTGAGGCCATCCATGGTGGTTCGCGTAATTCGTCCATGGTTCCTACACATACGCAGGACACACACCCACACGCGCGCGCGCACCTTTACACACGCACATGCACACAGTTGACTAAACCATAATAATAAACAAAATTCTTTAAAAACGAAAATATCATGCATTCTTTTGTGTGTCTTAAAAGTCTATTGGAAATTAAAGACATAATAATTAGAAGAGGAGAACCGTGCTAAAGGTGGAAAAAGGAATAGGGGGGTTGTCACACTCGCCCCTCTTCTGCTGTGAGATGTTACTCATGCCCACGCAGAAAGCGAATGTCCTGGTTTGAGTGTTTGACAACGTACCCCCACACTGTCTTTGATCCGTAGCTGGTTTGTTGATGTCTGGGAAGGTCGTTGTGTGGCACCTTTGAGGAGGGTGGGAGCCCAGCCTTGCTAGAAGAAGCCATGTCAAGGGGTTGCCTTGCGCTTGTTGCCCCGGCCCTGCCTCCTCTCACGTTCCTTGTTTGCCTTCCCGATGGCTGTGGTGACCCTCTAAACCAGGCCTCCTCTTGGCCTCAGGTCTTGCCTTCTTCGTGTGGATTCTATAAATTGACTCTCTCCCCTCTGGAACAACCATGAGCCAAATCATACTCCTTTGTTTTGTTGCAGTAGCTCTTTCTTTTCTGCCCTCCTGAGACAGAATCATGTACAACTTAAGGAAGAAAGGAGATGAGATTATTTGGCTTGTGGTCTACGAAAGGGTGACAGAGTCGTATGGTGCAGATCTCATAGCTGTCGCTGTGCGTGGTCTAAGTTGCTGGTCTGCTGACTTCAGAGCTCTCCATACGTCTTGGCATGTCTCACTCGTCCTTTTACATGTCATGATTTCCTTGGCAGAATGGACACTATCCAGATGGTTTGGTGATGGACAGCTCTCATTCTAGCCTTTGAAGAAGGTGAGGCCGGGGAACCTGAGATCTTCAGAAGGGAGGGAGGAAGGGAGGAGAAAGAGAAAAAAAAGAAGGAAGGAAGAGAAGAGAAAAGGAAGAAGAAGGAGGAAGGAAGGAAGGGAAGGAGGAGGGGAGAAGGAGGGAGGGAGGGAGGGGAAGGGGAGGGAGGGAGGGAGGGAGGGAGGGAGGGGGGAGGGAGGGAGGGAGGGAGAGAAAGAGAAAGAAAGAAAGAAAGAAAGAAAAGAGAAAGAGAGAAAGAAAGGAAAGAAAGAAAGAGAGAGAAGAAAGAAAGAAGAAAGAAAGAAAAGAAAGAAAGAAAGAAAGAAAGGAAGGAAGGAAGGAAGGAAGGAAGGAAGGAAGGAAGGAAGGATATGAAGGAAGGAAAAATGGAGGAAGGGAAGGAGATATGAGGAGGAAGAGAAAGACAGTCAGAAAAAAAGAGGAAGGGGGATAAAAGAGAGAGAACATTAAGACACTCTTAATATTGCTATAAAATATCTACAGTTTTTTTCTTTTATTATTTGAACTTTAGAGTCTTATTTTAAACATGATCCCCCCCTTGCACTGTGGATGCAAGAAACAATTAGCATCAGCCTAATCTCCTGGAAGGAACTGTATAAGCTGGGCAGTGGGGCGGACCACCCCTTGCAGGAATCAGGAGGTAGAAGAAGCCCCAGGGTGACCCTGATGTTCCTCCTAGCTGTCTGCATGGGGACACAGTGTCCTCATGTGAACTCACCAATTCTGAACATGGCTTGAGACTGTTTCCCTGATTCGGGTCATGGCCCAGGTCTCCTTGGTGTCTGAGAAACAAGAGGACCCAGTTTTTCATTTAAATGAGGTGATCACAAGAGCCACCGGAGGAGAGGTGGATGTCTGATTTGCCCCTGGAGCAGCATAATGAATGAGGCTGGGACAGCAGTGAGGCTCCATCTACATCATGCTGACCCTCACGCAGGAGGTTCACAGAACATTGCCTCACGTTTCACCAGCTTCTGCTCAAAGTGTTTCCTTCCTTCCAGCTGGCTCTTCGTTGGGACCATTGACTAAGTTTGTGACTACAAGATCCAGGAGAACTGAAAAACCATACATGCATAGTCCCCAGACAACCTCGTTCTAGGGTTGGTTGGTGACTTTTCTCAGGGAGAACAAATGCATGTAGACCGTATCTCTCTATCTGATGGTACATTATGAAACCTGTCTGCATACAATCTGCATACATGGAGGACAGTAGCTAGAGATGGCCAAAGTTTAATACTGCCACCAACCCACCCATTTTCTAGGCCTATAGATAAAGTGGTAAAAGTTGTTTCAGTCTGTTGGTTGTATTCACAGATACATACACACACATGCATTACATATACATACAACATGCAGCTTACACACATGTGCATACATACACAACATGCACACACCACATATTTACATGCATGCATAACATGTACAAACAACATGCATACATATGCACACATATACAACATGTATGCACACACATGTATAAATGCAAACACATACACACATGCACACACGTACACACAGAAATACATATATCCATGTGTTACTTAGCTTTCCATCTCTATGGTTGGACAATATAGAAGAATGCAAGCGTCCACTCATGTCAGTCACTTGTTAAAATCTGAAGACTAAGGGGCTGGAGATGGGACTTATTGGATAGAGTGCTCATCTAGCACACATGAGGTCCTAGGTTCTAGCCCCAGCATGAGGTAGACTGGGTGGTGGTATGTCCCTGTCATCCCAGCATTCCAGAGGTGGACGCAGGATGCAAGAGAACAAGGTCATGTTTGAGGCTACCCTGGACTGCGTGAGATATTGTATCAAAAATAAATAAATAGGTAAATAAATAAATTCTAATAACAACAAAATAGGCAGAGTAAATTTCCTTCTAACTTGAAATATCCTGATCCCAACCTCATGTCATAGGATCTTCTGGGCGGGGATGGAACCCAGGATCTTGTGCCTTGTATTTGCTTGGCAAGCTGGTAGGCACCCTATTACTGACCACACCCCAGCAGGTTTTCTGTTTTAAAGGCTGTTTTTTTTTTTGTTTTTTTTTTTAAATAAGCTTCTTGTCAATCAAATATGTGCCTGAAAGGTCTGGCTCAGTGGTAGAGCACCTGCCTAGGATCCCCCATTGAGAGGCTTGGGGGTGTGGCCCAATGGTAGAGCAGCTGCCTAGGATTCCCCAGTGAGGGGTTGAGGGTGTGGCTCAGCGGTAGAGCACCTTCCTAGCCATGGAAAAGAAGTGGGCTGATTGCCTGAAAAAAGTTTTTGAAAATATTTTGAAAGCAAACTACAAAGAAACTGCTAGAATGCCAAGGGGGACGCTGATATCTGCAACTGACTACTACATCCTGAGCCCACGAGGACAGATGAACATTCTTTCATGGTTTCATAGAAACCATGTGTCAATGAAGTCACCCGTGGCAAGTGTGCTTTTCTTTAAAGAATTTTTTTTATTTATTTATACAATTGTGCGTGTGTGCGTATGTATGTGCGCGCGTGTGTGTCTGTGTGTGTGTAGAACCACGGACGAATTCGCGAACCACCATGGACGCCTCCACCTCCTTCTGCCCCGGGATTCACAGGCTCCGCCCTACCAGGACCAGAAGCGCAGGCCGCCCCCGCTTCCGCCCGGCGTCTATACGTGGGATCTGGGATCCGAACTCAGGACCTTCCGCCTGCAAGGCAGAGGCTTAACCCCTGAGCCACCTCTCCAGCCCCTAAGTGTGCTTTTCTTAATGCCCATTTTGTGGATGAGTGAACTGTTGGTTCATTCATGGATTCATGGATAAGCAGTAATAAGTCATGGAGACAAGGTTTAATACAGTGTTTGTCTTTTAAGTCCTTGCCTTCATAATTCATGTACAGAGCAGGCCTGGCTTAGTGGACCCATTGTGTTTCTCAAACTGCCTACCTCATTCCCACTCCGTGGGACTGTATTAGTTAGGGTTCTCTAGAATCACGGAATTCACAGAATGAATATACATATACATACATATATATATGTATGTATATATATGAAATTTATTGAGTTGGCTTACAGATATGGCCAAGGTAGTCCAGTGAAGGCTGCCAGTAGCCGAGGTAGTCCAATGATGGCTTCCAGTAGCCGAGGTAGTTCCAACGATGGCTGCCAACAGCTAGCTGCTCAGTTCGGTAGTCAAGTGGGTGATGGCTGAAGGCTGGAGAACTCCTAGAGTCTTAGTCTAGTTGAAGTCTAGAAGGTCAAGAAGAAACCGGGCGGCTGGAAGGAAGAACGATTCCTAGCACAGCTGCAAGAAGGCGTCTGTTCTCCTTGGTGCTCCTTTTTATATGATGTAGTATTGGGAGAATCCTTTGAGAGCTTTGGACGTTCTGATAGGATCTGGGGTGGGTACAGTCCTTTCAAGTAGTCTCAGTCGATCCTTTCCAGAGGTGGTCTCAGCCCAGCTTAGTTAATACCGGGTGTGTCAAGTTGACACTGAGGCTTAACTATCACAGGGACATTGCAGTGTTTTGATATGCTGTGCGCTTCATTCTTAAGACAGAGGTTCATTGTGTAGCCTCTCTGTCCTCAGCCTTAACTCTGGATGCCACTGTGCCTTGCTAAACTAGCTTTTTTTTTTTTTTTTGCATGTGTGTAGGTATGTGTGTGTATCTGTGTGTGTGTGTGTGTACATGAGAGCACTTGAGTATGTGTTCTTGTGGAGACCCCAAGGTAACATCAAGAATCATCCTGGATTTCTCTACCTCTTTATTGCTTTGCTCTGAGTTTCTCAGGTTCTGCTTCCTGGGGCCAGAATTGCTGGCCAAAGTCATTTCCAACCTACACTTTTTATGTGGGATCTGGATCTGAACTCAGGTCCTTTGTTTGTGAGGCAAAGGCTTTAACCTCTGAGCCATCTCCCTAGCCCTGGAATGAGGCTTTTTATCTGCTTATGAGTATTGTCTCTGTGCTGGGGGTAGGGGGGATGAGGTGGGGATATGAGGTCACAGGCGCTCAGTTGTCAAACCTCTCTGAGCTCAGAATAACTTCCCAAACCTCTCCTGCCCCTGACCATCTGTTTGACACCTCTGAGAACGAACAGAGAAATTCACAATCAATAACACGGATCTGTGTAGACCTAAGGGACTCCAATGTGTTGAGCTCCACTCCAACGAGTTCTTCCTGAACATCCTACAGCTTTACACTATGTTCTCTGGTAGCCTGGGGGCATCTTCTTGTTCTTTGCTTCTTTTATTATTTTGTTTGTTTCTCTTTGTATTATCCTTTTCTTTTTTTTGTTTTTCAAATGCTTCACTCTGCCCCACCATGCCACCCTTCTTTAAAAACAATAAACCACAAGAACAACAACAAAACCTCGGCTTTCCCTTGCTCTCCTACAAATCGCAGGCTTAAACTGGCATTTCTGCCTTGTACCTTCTTCTACATGTTATCCAATGTAATTGTTCTTACAGGTATTCCATGGAATTGTAATATTTTCTTAAACCAATGCAGTGGGAACTGCATTAGATCAGATATTGGGTTGTTTGTAGAGAGATTCCTACCACTGAGCAAAATGCATATGGCGTTTAACTTGGATAGATGAATGATGAATGAGTGAATTCATGAATGAATGGATGGATGATAGATGAGTGAATAGATAATGGATGGATGGATGAATGAATGAATGAATGAATGAACCAGTCAGTTCCATGCATGTGAGAACACATGGGTTAAATACGCTTCAGTAACTAAACTTGGACTAGGCACAGGGGTACACGTCAATCATCCCAGCACTTGGGGAGTGGAGTAGAGGGACCAGGAGTTCACAGTCATTCTTGTCTGTGATGAATTTGAGTCCAGTCTGGAGATAGGAAGCTCTATCTCAAAACCACGCAGGATCCACAGTTGGATGGCAGCTTGATACTTCTGGCAGTTTACCTTATCCGGTGGTGTCTTGAAGCCTTTTCAGAGGTGGTGGGTAGTAAATCTGAATGCGATGTTTTTAAGATGGTACTTAGGGAAGATAAATGCAGTGGCCAACCTAGCTGCAAGGTAGAGGTTTGTGAGCAGTGATACAGCCACAGGCGACAAACGGCCATAGCAAAGATGCTGCTGTAGCTTCCATGGGTGGTGAAGGAGAGTAGATGAGGGGCATTGCTCAGAAACCCGGACAACATTCTGGAGTGAAGGAAGGGACACAATGAAACACATATGTTCTTCTCCAGCATCTTTGGGAAGACACGTGGCATAGGTGCTTTAATAGCATGGTATTGGTGCGGACCATAGAGAAGATGTGCAATGAGAAGCCTGTGGGAGGAGTGGGAAAGCATCGATTGCAGGCAGGTAGGTCGGGGATGATTCATGGGGAGGACGGGTTTGACTCTGGCTAAAGACATGGATGGGGTGTGGTGGGACAAGGGTAGGTCAGGGATCTTGGAACTCAGAGACCCATGGCTCAAGGTCACACTCTGTTAGCAATTTCCAGGACAATCTGTGTTTTTTTAAAAGGAGGAGGGAAGGCGGGAAAGTTGTCAAGAAGGCTCAGCAGGTGAGTCACCTAGTTACACACCTGGCATTCTGAGTTCAATCCCTGGAGGCCACATGGTGGAAAGTGAGAACTGACTCTGAAAGTTGTTCCTCTGCCCTACATCTGTGCATCATGACATGCACATTCTCTCTCTCTCTCAATATACATCTCTCTCCAAATAAATAAATAAATTAAGAGAGGGATGGGATTCCTGTCGGAGTCACAGTGGCCCATTCTTGCAACACTGGGCTGGGGTCGTTGTTCTATCCCTGGCTGGTCCAAGTTGGCCTTCTCTTGTGTCTAGGACCATTTTCTTCCTGAGATGTTGGGTGGTCTTTGAATCTCAGACTTGTCAAGATTTCAGTTTTAGGACTCACTTCTTCCTCATATTTTTTCACTCCACTGGGAATCCCAGGCAGGTCTCCACAAAGTAATTTCTTTCCCTTAAAGCCATTCTCTGCCTCTCTATCAAGTTGGTTTTTCTTCTAGTATTTATTTATTTGTTTGTGTATTTATTTATTTATTTGTGTATTCATTCATTTATTCATTCATTCATTCATTCATTCATTTATTATGTTTGTGTGTATCGGAGGGCACTGTGTGTCCTGTGGAGGTCCAAGGATGACGTTGGGAATGATCCTGGATCGCTGCCTCCTTTTTTACTTGCTCTTGAGATTTTCCAATCTTCACCTTCTAGGGCCAGAAATGCAGACTGTCATCATTTCCACCTGGCATATTTACATGGGATCTGGGATTCAAACTCAGGTCCTTCAGCTTGTATGACTGATCTTAACTCCTGAATCATCTCTGCAGCCCAAATTCTTTTCTAATCTGTGCTTCCTTTATTGATGTTTGACAGCCTTTGGGCTGTGTGTCTCAAATTTCTAGACACGTGATCTCAGAACCTGTACCATTAGACTGAAAGGGGACAGTAAGAAAGAAGAGATTGTTGCCTAATTGGTTCCCTTCACTTATAGAAGTGTCTGAGCTGAAGTGGCTATGTAGATTCCCTTTGTCTCTGCATGCGTGTGTGTGTGTGTGTGTGTATCAGACAGAGGACAATTGAGTGTGTGTGCCTGTGGAGGTCCAAAGGTAACATCAGGAGTTATTCCGAATTGCTTTTTTTCCTTATTGCTTTGCTCTGAGGTTTCCCAGACTCTGCCTTCCAGGGCTGGAATTGTAAGCCACCACCATTTTCACTTGGGATCTGGGATCTGAATAGAGGTCCTTTTGCTCATGAGGCAAAGGCTTTCACCCCTGAGCCTATCTCCCAGCCACGATTCTGACAGGTCTAAGGCAGTACAGACCAGCATTGCTCAGAGTGAGTATTGGCTCCTTATCTCATTGTCCTGAGTGAATAGTTTGGACCCCAGAGACAGTGACATTTGGGCTCATGTTAGAAGTTGTGCAAAGAAGAAAAACATTGATGATTTACCTAAATGAGAGCTGAAGCCTTTGTGATTGTCTCTCATGGGCCACAAGGAAGCGGCCACCTGCCTGGGTTCATTTTCAGCTTTAGCCCACCAGATCTGAAGGATCCCAGGAGACACACACTTGTCTATGAGAGAGTTTCTGGACTGGGCTCACAGAGGAGGGAAGATCCACCCTGAAAGTGTGGGGCACCATTCCATGGGCTGTGGTCCTGTGTTAACTACAAGGAGAAAGGTCTGAGCACTCTGCTTCCTGACTGTGGATGCCACATGTCTAGCTGCCTCATGCTCCTGCCGCCATGCCTTTCTCTCCATGATGGACTTTATTCTCCAGCTATGAGCCACAATGAACCCTTTCTAACTTGAGGTGCGTATGTTGGAATTCTCACTACAGGATACCAGCCTCTCACTGGAGTATTCTAAGCAGGGGTTCTACCACTGAGCCATGCCCAGGCTCTCACTGGGGGATCCTAGGACTGTACTCTATGGCCGAGTCATGCTTCCAGCCCCTCCCTGGGGAATACCAGGCAGTCGTCCATATGGCAGAGCTGTGTCCCCTACTCTTCACTGAGTCTTTCCATCATCCCAAGCGGAGGAGCTTGGTACAGATGGGTCAGCACATCCTAACAGTGGCTGTGGCTCCTTATAGAGAGGCACACAGTATTCCCCCGAGGGCCTAGCCAAAGGGACTTTCTCCTGAATCCCAGGATTGGTTCAAGCCAGTGTCTACACCTTCACCTTCGAGGCTCTCTCTCTGTTTCTCTGTTTACCTCCCCTTTTTCCCCTCCTTTCTTTTGGTGAAGAACTGTCAGTAGCAAGTAAACAAATATGAAACTCATCCTATAGGCTAGACTGGCTGGCCAGTGAGCCCCAGGATCCACCTGTTTCTCTGTTTCCAGGGCTGGAATTAGAGGGGTGTGCCCCCGCACTCAGGGGATCCTGGGGATCAAACTTGGGTCTTCATGATTGTCAGGCGATTTTTTAAAATAATCTCTCCAGTCCTATGTTCTATAGTTTGATGTCTTTCATGCTTGTGAAAGACTTTATTGTACCTTACTAGGATAACCTTTAAGAAATATAATCTTTTTGAAGGATGAGTGAAATGCTTCAATAGGTAAAGTGCCTGCAGGCAAACCTGGAGACTTGAGTTTGATTCCCAGAAGCCTACGTGATAAGAGAGAGAACTGACTTTTGAAATTTGTCCTCTGACCGCCACTTGTATTCAATGACATGTGTATTCTCCCTCTTAAATAAGTAAATAAATAAATAAAATATTTTTTTTTTTTAAAAATGGGCTGGGGAGATGGCTCAGGGCTTAAAGCCTTTGCCTTGCAAACAAAAGGATCTCGGTTTGGATTCCAAGATCTCACATAAAAATGACCAGTGGAAATTGTGATGACCTATATTTTCCACCTTGGAAGATGGAGCCTGGGAACCCCAGGACAAAACAGTAAAGAGGTAGAGCAATTCAGGATAATTCCCAGTGGCACACACATTCAAGTGCCCTCCTGTACACATTCCCACACATATACATACATGCATGCACGCACACACGTATGCATGCACATGCTCATAGGCACAAAATTTTTTTTGAAGAATTTGTTTTGAGACAGGGTCTCAGCCTGTTGCTTAGGCTGGCCTCGAACATGTGGCGTTTCTCCTGTCTTTGTCTACCACCTGCTGGGATTACAGATATGAGTCACCCTGTCACCTGCCTGTCTTAAAAAATCTTTTTCATTCTAAGCATGCGAGAGACGGCTGTGGGACTGTGGCTCCAAGCAGGCAGAGTGATGTGGGCAGGCGGCTCTTCTGAGATAGTGAGTCATTCAAAGCTCTGTGCATCATCCCTTCCTTGCGGGCAGAATTCTAATCACAGGTGAAACTTACTCATAGGGAACGCGTCTGTCTCATCCTCGCGCCCACCTGCTGACAAATACTCAGGATTTTCTGGCAAGCTCTGGGGTTCTGATCATCACTGGAGAGCTGAGTTTTAGAATCATTGTTTTTATTGAGAGAAAATAGACCATAGTGTTCTAGAAATGAGGTTCTTGACCTCCTGGGAACCAAGCTGACCTACAACAGCAAAGGACTGGCCTGGGGTGCAGGCATGGGAATGTGGGAGCAGTTGTGGGGGTGCAGGTGTGGGGATACAGGTTGTGGGTGCAGTCTTGGAAGTGTAGGCTTGGTGGTACAGGCATGGAGGTACAGATGTGAGATGTCAGTGTGGGGGTACAGTTGTGAAGGTGCACTTGTGAAGATGCGCAGACATGGGGTACAGACCTGGAAGTACAGGCAAGGGGTGCAAGTGTGGGGGTGCAGGTGTGGAGGTGCAGGCATTGGGGTGTGGGTGTGCAGTGTGGAGGTGCAGGCATGGAGGTGCAGGTGTTGGGGTGCAGGTGTGGGGTACAGGTATGGAATGAAGGTGTGGAGTGCTGGCATGGGGGTGCAGGCAGCCAAAGCAGTGGAGGCAGAAGTGTCTGTCACAAGCTCAAAGTCTACTGGGCGCAGAAAGAGTTCAAGGCTAGCCTGGGAAACATAGTGAGACTCTAAACCAAAGTAAGAAAGTGAAAAAAAGTCTAGGGATGTACCTTGATGGTGAAACGGCTGTCTAGACTCTCCAGTGGGGGCTAGCTGGGCCGTGGCTCAGTGAGACAACACTTGCCCAGCAAGTGCCAGTCCTGGATTCTGCCCCAGCACTTATGAATGACCCCATCATTTTTCTCTGGAACAAACAACCGAGATGAAGCGACTCAGTGGGAGAAGGGTTACTCTGGCCCAGGATTAGGCTTCAGGCCTTGACCAGTTCTGTCCATGTTGCTTTGGGGCCTTGCGAGACGCACATCATGGATGAGCAGAGCAGGCTGCTGACCTGGTGACGCAACAGAAAGGAGGGACAAAGAGACCAGCATCCCACACTTGCCTGTAGAGCAGCTCCCAGGAGGCCCCACCTTTCCAGTGCGTCCCTCAGATGGGACCAAGCTGTTAGCTTGTAGGCTTCTGAGGGACGTTCTTGATCCAGATTGCGGCGATGAATGTACTTAAAGAGACCCCAGTGGGCCAAGAAGATGATTCAATGCTGTGCATTCCTAAGAACCTGAGCCAGTCTCCAGAGCCCATGGGAAATAAGGTAGAAAGGCAGTGTATTCTTGTGGGACTCGGTGCTCAGGAGCTGGGATGGGAGGAGCCACAGGGCTGGTCAGCCAGCCAGTCTGACCTTATCACTGGCTGAAGGCTGACGAGAGACTCTCTTCCAAGCAGACGACGCCTGAGGAATGTTACATGTCAGCCTCTGATATTCACATACACGTGCACACATGTGCACAAGGACACACACACAGGCCCCACTAAAAAAATGTCTGGCTCTCCCTGATTTGCTTGACTCAAATGACACAACTAGGGTCAGTGAGATGGCTCAGCAGATAAGGTGCCCGTGTACAAACATGGGGACCTCGAGCACACATGGTGGAAGAAATACCTCACTTCCGAAAGCTGTCCTCTGGCCTCCACGCATGCATGCCCTCCTTTTCCCTCTTTCCCCAATCAATCTAATGCTTAATTAAAATG
The DNA here is from genome assembly GCA_023101885.1 of Typhlomys cinereus. NCBI lineage: Eukaryota > Metazoa > Chordata > Mammalia > Rodentia > Platacanthomyidae > Typhlomys > Typhlomys cinereus. Next base: position 1,463,187 of record JALPQD010000505.1, read on the forward strand.
AAGATCAGCTGCCTCACTGGTTTTTAGTTAGCTGCTGTCTTATCTCCGTCTCGTGGTCACTCTGTGACCACTGTAGGATACTGTAGGATAGGGCCATGCTTCCCTTCCCACTGTAGGTCGGCAGGGGAAAGGAACCAAGCAGTCCATACGACAATGCATAAGGTCAGGGTGGAGGTCCATGGTGAAGAGAAGCTAGCACAAGGGAGAGGCTTAAGAAATACAAGTTTTATAGAGCTAAGGATCTGGTGGTCAAGAGAACCTAGTTGAGCCTTAAGGTGGGAGAGCATTAGAACAGAAGAGACAGCTTAGAGAGGACAGAGGGGGAGCCCCAGGACAAAGCGGGGGTGTCTATCTTTCATGGCCTCCAGTTGCTAAGGAGCTGCAAGGAAGCAAGCCACATGGGGGGGAGAGTGGAAGAACGTCATGCGAAGATGGCCTCTCTCACGGCCATTAGGGTGGGAGGTCAGGGACTTGGGATGCATGGTGGGTTCAGGAATTGTCGCATTCCAGCCAGGGTGAAGTTTACAAAATCAAGTGGCTGTAGCTAACACCCACTTTCTGAGAAAACAATAAACACCAACTTCACAAGGAGAGAGGAGAGAGAGAAGGAGGGAGAGGGAGAGGGAGAGAACGTTCTTGTATTTATGTTTCAATGTGCTCCACAAGGTCCTGTGAAGGAAGCTTCTGCCTTTGCCCTGAATCACCTAACTCTGAAAATGGAACACAGTGTTTTTTTATCTCTTGCTTCCAGACAAACTTCTCCCATCACCTTTTTTGGTTTGGTTTACCTTCAGGCTCCTTGAAAACCTTTCGATGTTAACTTCTTGATTTATGTCCTGAGTCTTCACTGCTTTGAAAGTAGCTAACCTTTATCGATGGTGGTGCTCTGTGGGTCTGACGTGGAAGGAAGATAATTCCAAATAAACACCATGCTTTTTTTTTTTAAATGTATGTATGTCCTTTAAATAGAAAGTCAAGCTTTTCTGGGCCTGAAACTTAAAGGCATGGGAGAAAGGCCAAAACTTGGAAACTTGGATACATTGGAACAGTAGTGGGGGGCAGAAGAGGGAGGGATGGTATATCAGGGAAAACAGACAGGAGTTGAGAAGCTAGGTGTGTGTGTGTGTGTGTGTGTGTGTATGTGTGTGTGTGTGTATGTGTGTGTGTACATACAAGAGTGCACTTGAGTGTATAAGTGCCTGTGGATGCCCAAGGGCAACATTGAGAATCATTCTGGATTGCTCTGCCTTCTTATTACTTTGCTTTGGGGTTTCCTGGCTCTGTCTTCCAGGGCCAGAATTTTAGGCCACCACAATTTCTACCTGATATTTTGACATGGAATCTTGGAGGTCTGAACTCAGTCCTTTTGCTTGTGAGGCAAATCCTTGAACCCCTGAGCCATCTCCTCACCCCTTGAAAGGAAGGAGGAAAGGAAGGAAGAAAGGAAGAAAGGAAGGAAGGAAGGAAGGAAGGAAGGAAGGAAGGAAGGAAGGAAGGAAGGAAGGAAAGAGAAAGAAAGAGAAAGAGAAAGAAAGGAAGGAAGGAAGGAAGGAAGAGAACGAAAGAAAGGAAGAAAAGAAAGAAAGGAAGAAATTTATTGAGTGACATTATCAAGCATGAATTGGGTCATGCATTAAGTGTAGACGGAAGACCCACCAGACACTGGAGTTCGCAGTGTTTCTGAGTCAAGCTGCCCACACATGCACGCACGTGCCCCACACTTGTGTACTCCTGCTCGGGCTTCTCTGATTTCTTATCTCTGAGGAGGGGTCAACAAATCTAATACATCGGACTACAAAATAAAAGCAAGACAAACCCCTTGGAAGGCTGGTAGAAGGACTTGAAAAGGTGTACTGTCTACATGACTGATACCAGTTCTAGTGTTATTTATTTATTATTTCTGGATTTTCAAAACTGTGCTTTTGTATTTTATTTAATTTAGTTGAGAAGGAAGGTAAAGGGAGAAGAGAGAGAAAGAGATAGAAACAGACAGAGAAAGCACACACAGACATGCCACAGTGCATGAATGGAGGGCAGAGGACAACTGAACAGCAGCTGAATCTCTCCTTCCCCCTCGTGGGTTTCCAGGGATTGAAATCAGGTCATTAGGCTTGGCTACAAGCATCTTTATCCACTGAGCCATCTTGCAGGCCCTGAATCACGAAACTTCTAACTTCTAAAATGAAGGAGGATTGTTTTTGTTGAGGGATGTGTGCATCTGAAAATTCAAGAGACCAAGTGCCATATACCATCAAAGGTAACTCATAGGAAACTCAGCAAGCCAGAGTCACACATGCAGACAGACGTAGAAATAGGAAGAAGACTAGCAGGGAAGAAGAGGGGTCAGAACAGGAAGAGGAGGGGGGATGGGATTAGAGCTAAGGTGTGAAAATATAATTCACTATGTTCATGTGTGAAACACTAAAAGAATAAAGAGAAGAGGAAAAAATAGAGTAACAACTGCCAAAAAAAAAAGTGACAGTATTAAAACTCACAGCTGACATTTAAGTACCTCAATTAGAATAGCTATTGTATTATTGTAATTCTCAGAAAGACCCAGGAGAGTAAGTATGTGTGCTACCTTTATTATGGCTGCAATCAAACTCCTGACTTAAGTGCTAGGTAAGAATTTATTCTGGAATATTGTTTGAGTGTACATCATGGAGGAGAAAGCATGGGCCGGAACAGGTCCATATCTGAGCTGCTTGTTCACATGTGCACAAATCAGGAAGCAGAGACCGGGCCGTCAGAAGTGGGGCAGGGCAATGAAGCCTCAAGCCCCACGCGCAGCAGTGTCCTCCCTCCTAAAGGTCCCCCAGCCTTTCCAAACAGCGCCACCTGCTGGGGACCAAGAGTCACACCCATGAGCCGGCTGGGTTTTGATTTGTCCACTGGCGACCCTCCTAAAGATGAAGACCAAGACTGTTGCTCACCTTGCCCTGAATTCCTCGTTCCAGTTGCCACTTTTGGTGATTCCTTTTGATGGTGGATCTGATTGGATTAAGAAGCGCCTAGGGCATTGTGAGGACACCTCGGGGTATGTCGGTCAGGGAGTTTCTAGACTGGGTTCACCAAGGAGAAAAGCCCCACCCTAGGTGTGGGTGGGCACCACCTCTCATGGTCTGAGGGCTTGGACTGAATACAAAGGAGGAAGGGAGCTGAACACCAGCAGGCTTCTTTCTCTGCTTTCTGATTGTGGATGGCGGTGGCCAGCTGCCTCCCGCGCCTACCTCCATGCGGCCCCACCACGATAGACTGCACCGTCCAACTGCGAGCCACACTGAGCCCTCCCTGCTGCAGGCTGCTTGTGTCCGTACAGGAGTGGGGAAGGTAGCCAGTGCAATACTGAATGCCGTGTGGCAATGATTGTGCAGAAAGGCTTTGATGTATCATTTCATTCCATTGGCTTTTTTTCCCCTTAAACTTCATTTCTACTTAGAGCTAATTTGATTTAGCCGTTTGCATGGTGCCTCCCTGGGCCCTGGTTTATGAAGTGGAACTGTTGATTGAATGTTGAATTATCCAAAGCCAGAAGCGCAGAGGAAGCATGTAGGATTCTTCTTTCAGTCAACCGGGTGTGTGTGTGTGTGGGGGGGGGACAGGCCAGCACCTGACCTGCCCCTCCTCCTCCATCCATTGAGCCAGCCTGGACTCTTTCTTACCCCATGCAGGAAGGGCAGATGAGGAGACGCACACATACTGGCCTGGCACCATGGTGAATCCATGATCCCAGCACCCTGGAGGGTGAGACAGGAGGGTCACGAGTTCCAGGCCAACCTGGGCTACATAGAAACTTGGGTCCAACTCAAGGAAAGATAAAAAGCAAAAAGCATAGCCAATTTTTTTCTGTAAACAGTGACCTGCCTTGCACCTGTGAAACTTACCTGTAGTCCTGACGGTGCCCCGAGTCAACTGACTGTTCTGCGTATGCTTGTTTCATTTTCATAGTTGTGTGTGTGTGTGTGTGTGTGTGTGTGTGTGTGTGATATTACCTGTGTGTTATATGTATGTGTGATGTGTATGTGGTGTGTATATGTGTGTATACATGTGTGTGTCTGTGTGGATTGTCTATGTGTGTGGTATGTGATGTTTGTGTGGTGTTTATATGTATGTAGTGTGTGGGGTTTGTATGTGATATGTGTGTGGTGTGTATACGTATGTGGCTCACCCAGCAAGCACTTTTCCCTGCTGAGCCATCTCCCCAGCTCTGTTTTGATTCCTTGAGACAAAAATCTTGCTGCATAGCTCAGACTAAACCATTTTGGAGCCTCCGTTGACCTCAAATTCACAATTGCCCATGCTCGGCAATGACTGCAGTGACTGGTGTGCACCACACCGTGCACTTATAAGTCAGGGGTCTCTCCCTTTGCTCTGTGGGCACATCGCTGGTTATTTCTATCATTACCTTGTTGCTTCATTCATCCGAAGTGCACTAGGTCGGCTTTACATGACTTCTGAATCTACAGACTCAGTGACCCACGGACAACTACTGTCTCTTTAGAGGGAGGGGGGTTGTGTGACTTTTATTTCAATGTATCACCACAATTGCTGTAGTTTGTTTTTGTTATTGTTCTTCATTCGTGTATTGGTCAGCTTTTTTTTTATTATTATTGTATTGCTGAGCCACTTCAGCAAAGAATGTTTTGGACGAGGCCGGTGAGCAGGCTCAGTGGGTGAGGCTCCTGCTCATAGCCTGGTGGCCTGAATTTGATCCCTGGAAGTCTACATGGTGGAAGGACAGAGCTGACTTCTCCTCCTGTGCTCACATGTCATGGTTTGAGTACGCGCTGTGCTCCACGGGCTTCTTTGTATACTTAGCTGATGTTAATGTTCAGGAAAGTCACAGCACCTTTGAAAGGTGGAGCCTTGCGGGAGGAAGGCATGTCACTAAGGATGCGCCTTGAGGGTTGGTGGCCCTGCTTCGCTCACTCTCTTGCTCTCTCTGCCTTCCGATGAAAGTAGTGACCTGAACCAGCCTCCTGCTTCTGCCTCCAGCCAGGTCTTCTGCTTTTTGATTCATGTCCTTATAGACTATCTCCCCTCTGGAACTGTAAGTCAAGTAAACCTCCCTTTCTCCCTGAAGTTTCTTATGTACGAGTACTGTCATGTGGCGAAGTGGTGGCCGTGAATTTCAACTCTAATGCGTTCATTAGATTTTGTCCTGGGTGTGTGCATCAGTGCTTCTGGGAGCGATGGGTGCGTCTTAAGAGTGTGGAGGGACCGCCATATTCTACATGGTTGAATGTCTGTGCCTGGGCTTTGTACACAGTTCCTCCCTGTTTGTGTGAACTTTAGAATGTTTTTCTTCCTGATTCCAAAATAAATACTGAGACATTTACAAAATCACTTTGAGAACCTTTAAGATATAGGCTCTTACAGTCCTGGAGCACGGAATAGTTCTTTAAATATTTATTTTCCCTCTATAAATTTCAATGTGATTTCCTCTCTCTTTTTTCTACATGCATACATCCCATATTAGCCTTATTTCTCTGTACTTTATGGAAGGTGTGATGTGGGGCCAGCAAGAGGGCTTAGAGGGTAAATGTGCTTACTGCGCAAATGTAAGGAGATTGGTTTGGATCCCCAGCTCCCATGTAAGGAGTAGGGCATGGTGGTGTGTGTCTGTAAGCCCAACACCAGGGACAGACACAGGAGGATCCCTGAAGCTCCTTGGCCAGTCAGTCCAGCCTAATCCGTGAGCTCCAGGTTCCAAGCTGTAGAACTCTGACCTCCACACATATGCAAACACATCAGCATGAGTGTGCACACACACACACGTCAAAACATGGCAGAGAGATTGAAGAAGACACCAGCTATTGAACTCTGACCTTTACACACACACATACCAACACATGCACGCTATAAACACACACACACAACCACACATAAACACCAGCACTCCCCCACAGAGCACACATACACCAATACATGGACACATATATGCACACCAACACATGCACACTACATACATATTCACACTTGAACATATATGTAAGAGCATACCCACACAACACTTAAACATACAACACACATTCTGATCTGAATTCGGTTTGTCTTGTTATTCTTCTTTCATAAGTATTCTGGGAACTTTGGGAACCATTACCTGAAGGCTCAGAAGCATGATTCCATTTTTACCTGCAAGTTATTTGGGGAGGGATAAGGGGCTAGTGTTTTATTAAACATGAGAAAGTGTTGGTCTTGCCAGTGGGAGAGCTTCCCTAGGAACATGCTGTATTAGTAAAGAGAGAGGCTGGTTGGTGACAGTGAGGCCTTCTGTGGTGAACACCGCAGTTACATGCTCAGAAGTTGGTTGGATGAGGACAGCTCTGTCCCCTGCAGGCCATAGGGAGGTCCCACCAGGTCACACTCCATTCCTGCATCTGTACAATGATTCCAAATCAACGATCTGTTTAAAAAATTGAAGTATCTATAATTGGAGCTGAAAGATAATTGTGCGTGTCACTTTCAGAATAATTGATGCCCCTTGTAGGCTGCAACATGCCAGGGAGACGCAGCGGGCACTTTGGCTGGCCGGGTTTAGAGCCCTCACCCAGGCTGTTATTTTCAGAATATAAGCACATTAAGACATTTTTTATGGCTGGGTTGGTGCTAAGTTTATTATCAGCTGGAATTTTTAGCATAACTTCATCTGCTGTTGAAGAGTTAGGTCACGACCCCAGGAACTACTTCAGCTCACTGCTGTTCTCGGCTGGGATGGTGTGTTTGCCCCGTGGTTGCTACCGTTTGCTTATGGGTTTCATTCTTTCTTACGCTTCTTGGTTCTTAGTGCAGCTTGGCAGGAAGACTCATGCCAATACCAGTTCCCAAGGGAACTGGCCACAGTGTATCCACAGAGATTGCTGAGAGAGGGACAAACCTCACTGGCCAGGCAGCGTGTCTGTCCAAGGATGCTGAAGTGTGCCAAAGTACTGACCAGCTCTATCTTGCCCTCCTGCCAGGGAATGTTTCACCCATCATGGGCTGGGTCTTCCCATGTCAGTACTCTACTACAGGTTTGCTCAGAGTTTCCTTAACTACTAATTCCTTGCTGATATGCCCAGAGATCAGTCTTCAATTGTCCAGTTGATGCTGTGTCTAAGTAGCACAGGGATATTTGGCTGGGTCAGGCCTGAGTGTAGTTGGGATGCTCTGTGCATTTCTAGGTCTGATTCTCTTCCAGTGCCTCATTGCTCTTGCTCCTCCTTTTCCTTTCCTCTTCCCTTCTTCCTCCCATCCCCTCCCCTCCCTTTCCTCCCTTTTTCCCTTCCCTTTCCTTTCTTTCCCTTTTCCCTTCCCTCTTTCCTCCCTTTCTCCCTTCCTCCCTCCCCTTTTCCCTCTCCTTCCCAAGATGAGCATCAGGAAGGAGCCTGGGAGTATGATGTTGAAATCTATAAACAGCTTCTTTCTGCTATCCCACGCACAGAGGAGGGAAAAGAGAAAGGAAAGAGGAGGAAGGGAAGAAATAGGTTGAAGGGAAGGAGGGAAGGAAAAAAGAAATAGGATTGATAAGAGGTATTTATTTATTCATTCATTTATTTATTTTTGAGAGAGGGTCTCCTTGCTAGTCCTGGCTGGCCTGGGGCTTGTGTTGCTCCCCTTCCTCTGCCCCCTGAGTGCAGTGGTTACCACTTTGGCCAGCTCTGAAATAAGTGGTTACCACTGAGGCAGCTCAGAATAATGAAGGTCCCTGCTTTTTTCTCTGCATATTCCCAAGTAGATTAATGTGCTTTGACTCGAGCTCCATGGAAATTTTTGTCAAAATGACAAATACATTCTAATTCCATCTGCAATTAAAGAAGAAAAAGTTGAGAATGAATAAATAACAGGAAGAATGATTAAGATCTGGTCAGCGGGATATTAAGATATAAACCAGATGTAGTGAACGCACACCTGTCGTTCTAGCACCAGGAGGCGGGAGGACCAGGAGTTCGTGGTCAGCTTCAACTACTTAGTCAGTTTGAGGCTAGCCTGGGTTACATGAAATCCTGCTTCAAAAATCCTAAAACCAGTTAAGTGTGGTGGCACATGCCTGTAATCCTAGCACTTGGCGGGGTCTGCCAAAATACAGAGGCAGATGGGTTAGGAGTTCAAAGCCAACCTCGGTTACTTAATACATTAGAATGAGTCCAGAGTGGGTTGTGTATATGTGACCCTATCTCAAAAAAAGTCTTAAAACCCCCCAAACAGATCATATAGCTCTGATATTTAAATCAATTGAGTCAATAGAGTAATTGGTTAGATCAGAAGTTAACCCCTCACTGGGATTAGATCAGAAGTTAACTCCTCACTGGGATTAGATCAGAATTTAACTCCTCACTGCGGTTCAGAGGTTAAGCTTTTGCTTTGCAAACAAAAGAACTTGAGTTTGGATCCCAGATCCCACATGAAAATGGCAGCGCCCTGCACTTATAGAGCAAAGCTATAAGGAGGTAGAACAAGCACACACAGTGCCCTCTTGTACACACACACATGCACGCATCACGCAGAGAAATTACCCCCCCTTCACTCAAGTCAGTAAGAACACCGTTTCTAACCTGATACCTTTTGGGTATCAGGATTTCAGGTTACAAGTAGTTTCCAGAACCCAAGTTTCAGGACCTGGGAGAATTTGGCTCTTGGGGAACTTGGCTAAATATGAGACCAGCTCTGCCAAGCTGCATAAACCTTGACATATCATATTGACATTTGGACGTCTTGTTGGGTGTCCTGGCATCCAGCAATGGAAGTCTGATTCACCAAGAAAACAAAAATACACAGACATTCAAAGATAGCCTTTGAACGTATAACATTGCCTTCACCTTTCCTAACCAAAGTATTCCCAACTCAACCCCATCTCCCAATGTCATTCCTTTCCAACATCCCAAACACATCCCCAAGTTGCCCACAGGCATCTTTCGATTCAGCCACACCATCCCACTGCACACTGGTCTCTCCATTTTGATGTTACGTGTCTGGCCGCTCTGAGGTGTGTAGCAAGATTCCTGCGATAGCTGTCATCTACAGCACAGCTGAGTCTCCATGACTCTCAAATGTCTCCAGAGTTGTCCACCACAGTGCAGATACTGGGTAAAAGTTGCTTATGGGAAAGATGTAACTATGATGCCCGGAAGCAATGAACCAGGAAAAGAAAGATGCTTCCTGCTAAGGGGCCTCAAAAGCCCTCAGGTCAAAACTCGCTGGCACACGTCACACCTTTCCTCCTCTCCTGTCTGATTCTGACTCCTTTCCTTCTCTGTCCTTTCCCTCCCTCTTCCTTCTCCCTTCTGTTTTCCTTCCCATTTCCTTCCATCCCTTCCTTCCTCCTTCCCTCCCTCCCCTCTCATAGTTTTCCATTAACTTCATAGTGATCCAGAACCAGTGGTTTCTTCCCACAGAAGCAGAGAGGAGGCTTTTGCGGTTGCTACCTGAGTTTCTGTCTGCAGGCAACACTTGCAGTGTTCCCTGGAGAGTGCTTGCTCTCTCCAAGAGCAAAGAGAATGAAAATAGGATCCAGGATATGCAGTCGTCCACAGCGCCAGGCAAACGGCTTCTCCAGCAACAAGCCTCTGTTTTCTTTATTCCCTCTGCTGAGCTTAGCACTTTTCCAAGCCTGCCCCTCTGTCCCAACAGAACTCACTTCCCGAGAGAATGACAATACCGTGCCTCCCATTTATCTATTTCATTGTGTGTGGGTAATTCATGTGCCACTGCTCATGTGCAGAGGTCAAACGACAACTTTTAAGAGTCAATTCTGTGCTTCTACCATGTAGGTGTTCAAACTCAGATTGTCTGGCTTGGTGACAAGCACATTTATGCGATAAGCCATCTTGGTAGCCCGTGATACGTGTGTGTGTGTGTGTGTGTGTGTGTGTGTGTGTGTGTGTGTGTATCAAAGCACAGTGACAGGAGACCAGCTGGCTCAAGTAGGAAGTGTGGCAACTTCACAGAGCTGGTATCCTCTTTTCTAACCCAAGATAGGTGACCTTTTCGGCTCTTCATTCTGTTTAATTTGGGGGGATATAGTAGGCAAGTCTTCAGCCTTGTGCATTGTGTTGTGGAGAGACAGGAAAGTAGAGACAGCAGAAGAGGGGGGGGAATTTAGGGACTCAACGCACTTCTGAGTTCTAAGGCCTTTGAAGGCAGTGTCTCTTTCCTGCACATTAGATGAAAATGGCCTCTCTCAGTTATTCACAAGGCTTGCATGGTTTTATGGACCGTCTTATGCCTTGTACACATCAGAAGAGAGACAGTATGATAGATAGATGATATAGATGATAGATTATGGATAGATAAATGATAGATATAGACAGATGACAGATACATCTGATAGGTTATGAATAGATGAGGCAGATGGATGGACAGACAGACAGACAGACAGATGATGACAGATGATAGATAGATGTTAGATAAATAATGAATAAATAGTTACAGAAAAGTAACAAATGGCACTCAGAGATATATAATAGCAACATTTGTTTGTACGCTGGCACTTGGCTCAGGAAGAATTCCTTTCTTCAAAATCTGAGCACTATTCTTTGTTCATTTTTCTTTTATACAGTGTAACTTTCTGGACTTGAGAATTCTTCCCCAAGCAGCTCCCATTCCTCCCCCTTCGCAGGTGGTCCAGGTTTCTCATGGGGGCAGCTGGGCAGGCTGGATGACAGAAGTGAAAGCAACTGAAAGTCTTATCAGAGGCAAAAGAAAAACAGTTTCCATAAAGGTCCTCACTTCAAGAGGATAGATAGGGGGTAAAGATAGATGGATTATTGATAGACAGGTTAGTTGGTAGATGATAGATGTATTGATGATACATAGATGATAAATACATAGATGATGGATAGAGAGATAAGTAGACAGATAGATAATGATAGGTAGATGATATTGAATAGAATTCATGACTACCACAGAATTTAGTGTGTTACAAATAAAAGCTGCTATAAAAAAATAAAGAGAGTAGGGAATAAAACATTAGACCTATCTGGGAAGTGAACAGTTAACTTGAATAAACTTAAGTTATTGGCAACTGGAAAAATACCCAGTGTAATCCAAGCCAGAGCTCCTCAGAGCAACACAGTGGGGAGCAGACGTGAACCTGCAATCAGCTGGTCCCTCATCTGTCCCAGCACTGGGAAGGTTGGAGGCAGCAGGATCCAAAGTTCAAGGTCACATTGGGCTATAGGAAACCTGTTCCAGCCTGGGCTGCAGGAAACCCCATGGAGTGCAGGTACAGGCAGGAAGGGAGAAGAAGGCGAAGGAAAGGCTCCAGCAGGATGACTTGAGCCTCCGCTCCTGAGGCCAGCTGGGGACACAGCCGCAGACACAACCAAGTGCCCTGGAGAGCGGCAAAGTGATTATATGTCTCCTGAGTCAGAACGCAAGCTGGGAGGGGGAATAGAATCAGCCCTGGGAGAATGTTCCAGAATGTAGAATTAGCATCAACCGTGTCAGGTTGATTTCTTTCCTGGTCTCACCTGGATGTCCAGGAGCACAATACAGACCAAACTCATCAACCCAGGACAATTGTCGGGAAATGGGAAAAAAAACTCTTGTTTTTCATAGCCCTGCCTCACGTAGCATGTCCAGAGACCAGACGCTTGTGGCCAAAGTCCACAGTGTTCTGGAATGTCTGAGAATTCACTTTAACCCAACCCCCCTCCCCATAGCACCCCATATTATGGGGTCTCCCAATGCATCTCTGAGGGAACATGGGGACTAGTGGTACCTGAAACATCATGGAAGAGGTTGCCATGGTGACCTTCTCACCATCTGATGCAGAAGGATGCTTCTTTGGCACCTCTTGGGCCATCTGATCATCTTCCCCATTAGGTTTCTGAGCAGGGGCAAAGATTTGTCGGCCACGCTGCTACCGGGTACTTCTGGAGAGGTCACTATGGGTGGACTGAGGGAACCAGATATCTACAACATTCAGAGACCCCACAAATCCTACTTCTTCTCTGTTTCTTCAAATAAGTCATGGGAACATTTTGATCTTCTCACTCCTTTGCACTTATGCATATGCTTGTGTGTGTGTGTGTGTGTGTGTGTGTGTGTGTGTGTGTGTGTGTGTGTGTAAGACCACAGAACAACCTCTGTGAGATTGCTGAAGGTATGGCCCACTTTTATTGATAGAAGGAGCTGAAACTCACCACGTGGCTGGGATGTCTGGCCACCGAGCTCCAGGGACCTTCCTGTGTCCATTTCCCAGCGTTAGAAGGAGAGATGGACATCACCAGGCTCTACCTTTGTTATATGGGTTCCGGGGCTCAAACTCAGATCCTCCCATACTGGCAAGACAAGCACTTCACCCGCTGAGCCATCTCGGTAGCTCCTGCCATCATTCTTTTAAAAGCACCTCTCTCCTCTTTTCTAAGCAAACCTTAGAGTCTCAAACAATATCTCTGGAGGGGAGTGTTATGGGCTTAAAGATCTTTGCTTTTAATATACTGAAACTAGTCAGTAATCAGTGGCCTCAAGATAGGGTATTCCTTACTCTGAGCACAGAGCTAACTTTCTTCTAGAGAGAAATAAAAACTTTCCAGTTTTATGGTATTATATAACACTCATTCTTCAGATAAAGCATCTCTTTTGTGGTTGGGTTTTCAACTGTATCTGTATATGGTGTGTGTGTGTGTGTGTGTGTGTGTGTGTGTGTGTGTGTGTGTGTGTATGGTGTATGTATGCACTTCAGTGCACTTGAGAGTGCTTGCCTGTGGAGGTCCAAGGGTGACATCAGGAATCATTCTTCATCTCTCTTCCACCTTATTGTTGTGAACATGGGTCTAATTAAACCCAGAGCACACCATTAGCTAGTCAGGTTGCTCTGGGGATTCTCAGACTCTGCCTTCCAGGGCTGCAAGGACAGGCAGGTTGCCACACCTGCCCAGCATTTTTATGTGGGATCTAGGGATCTGACCTTAGGTCCTTTTGCTTGAGAGGTAAAATTTTTAACCCCTGAGCCACTCCCCCCCCCCAGACTCTTTGTCTCTTGTAGCTCCTTCATTTTCTTTTCCCCATCAGCAGATGAATGTATGTGCAGATTTTTCTGAGCACAAAAAACCAGTCAGGTCTCTATCTATCTACCTGCCCAGGGAATAAAAATATTCATTGAGGGGAAAAATGCTTGACCCAGAAGCATGTATACCTGTCACCCCAATCTTGGGGAGTCAGAGCCTGGGGAGCCGTGGGGCTCACTGGGCAGTCAATCTCACTGAATTGGTAAGCCCTGTGCCCCAATGGGAGAGCCCATTTCAAAAAATAATTGTTGACTTTGCCTTCCCATTTCCTGGATGGATGCAGGAGACGAACAGGTTAGGAAAACAAGGGGTTGTGCCAACTTATGATTCTCAGTTTCCATTCAAGAGCGTGGCAGGAGATTTCATACCCACATCAGGATCAGAGGGAACTGACCATACCATATCCACAGCATGAGTCCAGAGAGTCTTGCCAGTCTGCCAAAACCAAGCAGACTGGGAGTCTGCAAATATGCCAAAAAACGACAAAGCACAGAACCCCTCTCTCCATCTTATCCACCTATCCAGGAAATTGCTCCACCCATCATGGGCTGGGTCTATCCATATTGACTAGTGCATCTCCTAGAGGCTTGCTCAGGACCTGTCTTAGACAACTCTTTATAGATAAACCCAAAGGCTCAGTCTTCACTTGTCAAGTTGGCATCCACAACTAACTGTCACTGTGGGTGTTTGCTCTTTTTGCAAACCTGTGTTTGAGTTCTCAGCACCAATGTAAAAAGTAGAGAATGGCACTCCAGCACTGGGGGACAGAGACAGGAGGATCCCAGAGCTCACTAGCCAGTCAGGGTAGTTAAAACAGTGAGCTTGGAGTTCAGTGGGGGACACTGTCTTAATGCAGTGTACACTGAACACATGAGCATCAGATAAACAAACCCCAAAAAAGAGCATGCATACAGCTGCCCTCTCAGGCTGTAGTAAAGGGCTCTCCTGACTTCCTTGTCTTTCTTTCTCATCAATTACTCTGCTCCTTGTTTGGCCCCACCATTGTGGTTTCTATGCCATCCATCATTGAGACAGGTGGCAGTTACTCGAAGGTGTCAACTTGACCATTGGAAATAATTCAAGCACACCAGGAAAAATTCTCTAGTGAAGGCAAGGCTGTGGGAGATGATCTCATGCGTGCGGGGAGACCCAACCCCTGGTGGGTGGACCATTCCCTGGGCAAATGGATAAGATGGTTGAATTTGGCAGACTGGAAAGTATGTCCCTCTCTCAGCGCTTCCTGTGGATATCGGGTGTGGGTCGTGTCCTTGGCTCCTGAGGCTAGTGTGAACCCTTTTGCCATGTTGATGTCTGTAAGTGGGAAACATGAGCATGAATCAGCCCCTTGCTCCCCCAGGGTTTCTTGGGTCCTATATTCATCACAGCAGCTACAGAGCGGCTGATACATACAGGTGGAGGAAAGGACTGGTCACTGGATGTCTGGACTTGAAGTCATCTTTCTCACTCAGTAGCCCCCATGTTTTCAAGGCCATCCAGTGGCTCAGGACTGCTTGTGGAAGCTTTCCCCAGTCAGGTCAAAATACCTTCCTTCTCACTTCCCTCTTCCACAGGCGGTAGGGCTTGGCGGTACACACCGTCAGCCTTGAAATCTGGGGTTCCCTCTCAGTGATGCTCTGGACAGCTCCACAAATAGGTTCAAGAAAACCTCATTCACCCTTATGAAGATCATACATCTGGTTTTCCCTTGATGCTCCTTCTTCTGTCTGTTGACCAAGCATAATACTCACATCTTCACATTTCCTGTTTGGAGCTGAGGATGCGGCTTAGTCAGTAGAGCGCTCACCTAGTGTGATGGTTAGTATCGATTGTCAACCTGATGTCCAGGAGACAGGTCTCAGGCAACAACTGAGACGGTTCTCTGGATTAAGGCTGGTTTCTAGGTATGTCTGCAAGGGAGTGTCTTGAATGTGGAATTGATGCGGAACTGCTCCCTGGACAGGTGGGGAAGATGGAGAGAGCCGGCTGAGCACTGGCGGGCAAGCATGCACTTATTATCTGTGGCTTGGTGGTCTTGACTTTGGATGTGTTGTGACTAATGTTCTTGTCTTCTATAATGGGATTGTGGGAGGACTAAAACTCCTTCTTCCCCTGAGTTTCTTGTGTTGGGTGTAGTGAAACTTGGACACTTAACATGCCTAGCAGTTGGGGTTGGATCCCCAGCACCACAAAAAACATGCATGTCAGTGCTCGCCTGTCATCCCAAAGCAGGAGATCAGAAGTTCAAGGTCATCCAGGGCTACCTAGTGAGCCCCAGGCTAGCCTGGGGTCCAGGAAAGCCTGTCTTGGAAAAAAATAATAACAACAAAGTGTCCTTTTGGGGGTGAGGAGCTAAAAAGGTCATATTTCCACAACTTCTTGCGGCAAAGGATCCCACACACAAACATCTGTCTTCCCTTTTGCTGCGTGAACACCAGGCGAAGTCAAACATCAGTGCACTCTGCCCCTGGGGATGGGAACCCTACTGGAGAAATTCCTCAGTGAGTGAGAAGGGGTCCAGCACTCCCGTTTGTTTTGTTTCTGATATGAGATGCTCCTAACAGGCCCATGTGCTCATCCTCTTTGGAGACATCCTCCCAGACACACCCAGAGGTACATCCCTTGGGGTTCCAGATCCCATCAAGTTGACCACCAGGAGGCACTATCCCAGTGACTCCAGGAGAGATAGTGCTTTGTGACATTCATTGTTTATGTCTGGGAAGAAAAATGCTTTTCCTTTCTTTACCAATTAGATTTTTATTGCTGAGTCAAAAAGATAACTGGGAAGGTGGGCTTGCAAACATGGCTACCTGAGTTCTCTCCTCAGAAGCTCATGTGATAGAAGGAAAGAGTGGACTTGTGAAAGTTGCCCTCTGACCTCCACCCGTGTACCATGGCATGTGTGCAATCTCTGTCTCTCTCTCTCTCTCTCTCTCTTTCTCTCTTTCTTGATTTTTTTAATATCATCATTTCTCCTAACATTACCTGACTTATCAGATTTGTTTGCAAATGATTTAGAGTTTCAGCTTGTTGGATTCCACAGTGTTTCAGTCTCTCTACTGGTGTTTTGTTCTTTTGTAGCCCATAAATACAGTATGTTATTTTTACCCCTTATCACCTGATTCCATCCCCCTCCTCTTCCCACTGCCAATCTTCTTCTTCCCAGTCAGTCTCCTGCTTGCACCTCTGTCTCACGTGTGGCCCACTGGGTTTCATCTGGGTTGCCTTTGATGGCAGGTGCCTGAGCACTTGCAGAAGCTGGGTGACGTACGGGTGGGTATGCTGTGGAGGAAAGTAGCTTCCCCTCATCTAGCATTAAACCCTCATCAGTCTCTCAGGGAGACGTGGGGCCTCTTGAGATCTTCCCCTTTCCACGGGGAAAGTGAAATGTTGCCAAGTCAGACCTGTGCAAGTCCTGTGGAAGCAGCTGCAGCTGCGGGGAGCTCCTGGTGCAGCAGCCCTGTTGGGTCCAAAAGAGGCCGTCTCTCTGCTGGTTCCATGCCTCCTCCCGTTCCACTCATATTCCCCTTTCCAGCAGCTCTCACTCCTATTTTCACGCCTTTCTGTGTGTGTGGCTGGCAAGTGCCCGAGAACTGCATGGGTGACTGACTTGCCAGTGGGCACCTCTTACATTCTCACCGTAGGTTTTGTTTTTCATGTGGAGAGAAGGTTGTAAGACAAAGTGTTCGCCTTACATCTTGCCACCTTATTGAACTCTCTTGCTTGAATGTTTTGTAAGTTTCAGCAGTGACATGTTAAACAAATGTATAATTTTATTGCTTTTCCCTGTGTTTCTATCCTATTATATTTTGCTGCATTTATTAAGACTCCAGCAACAATGGGGAAAAATAATAATAGGATGAACCTGTCTGGTTCTGACTCAATTTAAAAAGCTTCCACAAAAATAATATTTACCTCTACACTTTGTTGATATTTAGTACATGGAGGAGGTTCCCTTCTCAATGCATTTTAAATTAAGATTTTTTGTTGCAAATGGGATTTTTATTATGTACTTTTCAGCATCTATTGGTATCAACATGCCATATCTTATGTGCTTCTCATTCAGAAACAAGAACAAGGCTTAATTATCATCACAATCAAGTTTTCTGACTACTCATTTTTACTATTTTACCTTGAAGGGATGTATTCTAGGACTGGGGAGAAGGCTTCAGTGGGTAAAGTGCTTGCCTTGCATGTGTGAGGACCTGAGTTCAGTTCCCCCAGAACTCACATAAAAAGCAGGGTGTGGGAGTCTGGCATTGCATGGAGTTTTGCTGTGTAGCCAAAGCTTCAGGTGTTTGCTTGTCTCCAACTCCATCTTGCCAACACTGCATTTATAAGTTTGCCACTGAGCACAGCATCCTTTTGTACATGGCTTCAGGGGATAGAACCTGGATCCTTATGTTTGTGAGGTGAGTACTTTACAAACTGAGTCATCGCTCCAGCCCTAGATCCCAGATCCTTTTAATGTTATTTTAGCAGGTGTGTGCCCGCACGTGTGTATATGTGCGTGCCTGTGTTCATGTGACTGTGTATGTCTCTGTGTGTGTTCAAGAATGTCCTGCCCCAACGTGTATGTGCTTGTATGCATGTGTATAAATATGTGTGTATTGTATACATGTGCATGTGAGTAAATGGCACATATGTGTGTGCACGTGTACAAGAAAGCTCTTGAATGAGTATGTCTGTGCCTATGGAGATCCAAGGGTAACACTGGAAGTCTTCCTGGATTGTTCTATATGCTATTGCTTTGTTCTGGGGTTTCCCAGGCTCTGTTTCCTAGGGTCAGAAGGACATGCTGCCACAATTGCTGCCCAACATTTTTATGTGGGATCTGCTTGTAAGACAAAGGCTTTAATCCCTGAGCTGTCTTCCAAGTCTGGTAGACTGTTTTTGCTCACACTGTTGAGAGGTGTGTCAGATACACTGGAAACAGAGGGTACATCTGGGTTTAGGTTTGGTTCAGGGACCCATATTTCCATCTTTGTAAAAATCTGCATGTGTATGTGTATCTGTGTGTGTGTCTGTGTGTATGTCTGTATCCCTCTGTGTGTGCATGTTTGTATATATATGTGTGTTTGCACAAGTGTGTATATATCTGTGAGTGTCTGTATATCTATGTGTGTGTTCATTTGCATGTGTGTCTGTGTGTGTATGTATGTGTGTTCATGTGTGAGTGCAGGCATACATGTGCAATCTTGAATGCTGAGCTTCGCCTACCCCTTGTTGGAGATGAGGTCTCTTGTTTATCACTGTGTACCCCAGACTTGCTTGCTGTGAGCTTCTAAGGCTTCTATTGTCTGCTTCCCATCCTATCTCACCTTAAGACCACCTAGATCACAGATGTGCACACCCCCATCAAGGTTTTCAAATGAGTGCTGCAGACTTGGATTTAGGTCCTTCTGCTTGCACAGCAAGCACTTTGCCCACCTGGTGAGCTAGCTCCCCAGCACAAGTTTCCAATATTTGGATTTCAGAATTCAATTTGTAGAGGGGACTGTTTCCCTCTTTGTATGTATATGTGACACTCCTCTGTCAACACACTGCAAATGTGTGCACAGTAAAAGTTGTGCCAGACCTTCTTGTTGAACTCTATGGAAGACCCTCCAAACTTGCCCAGTTACTTATGTTGACAGTAAATAAAACACACTGGCACAGCAACAAGGAATTCATGACAACATTTGCAGTGATCTGGCTCAGTTATGGGGGCTTCATATGAACAGTGTCTGAAGGCACGATCTGTTCTAATGACTGACATGCAAACACATCATTAAAATTTCACACAGAGAGTACATTCTGGTGCTACATAATGATAGGACATGTACAGTACTTGAAACAAGTTTTGGAAGTTGTCTGAAATTTGGGCTCTTAAATGATAGACTTGGGACCAAGAGCATCCATCCATCAGTGCCCAATGTATGTTTGGCACAGAAAAAGAAACTTTACATTGTGGTCAAGGGCATGCACCGGCTGTGGTTACCATTTCAGAAATAACCAACTTTTTTGAAAAAAATATATTAATTTTGGTTTTTAGAGAGAGGAAGAGTGAGAAAGGGAGAGAAAATGGAAAAAGAAAATAAATAGAAAAATAAAGAGAGAGAGAGAGAGAGAGAGAGAGAGACAAGGGAAATTTGGAAGAACACACACTCAAACTTTAGGAGTGACCAATCTTCCAACAAGGAGTCTTGGAGCAGAGGAAGGGGAGGCACATTGAAACCCAAATCACAATAAGTTCGCTGGCTCCATGTCACGAGACACTTCTTGCCCACAGAGCCATTTATCCACCCCAGATAGGAAACCAGTGACAGACCAAAGTAACAGTGATACCAAAATCTATTTTGGTGAACTATTTGGGGGTTCCTTAGAGGAGTCGGGGATTCCAGAGTTGGAAAGTCTCAGCCCCAGCATGGACCAGAGCTTTCCTCATGACCACACAAATGGAGTCCTCCAACACTTACCTTCCTGTGTCCCCCAGACCTCAAGGCCAGGACACTATGTGCAGTTAGGGCACGATTGCATAGCTGTGGCTCCTAGGAGGGAGTGGGCTGGGATCCCAGGTGAGGTCCAGGGACCCTCCCACCTGCTCTGTCTCTGAAGGAGCATCAGCAGTTGGCAGATCTAATCTTGATGGCTCTTGCAAGTATTCACAGCCAATCAGGCAAAGTTGGCGGCTATTTCCTTACAGTTTCTGAAACATTCAGTGGCAGATAAGCAGGAGGTGGGGGAGGGTCCTCTGTTAGCCGTTTTCATATTTTCAATAAAGTGGGCAGATCCAGTCATCGGTTGAGTGGAAATTTAGGGGAACAGACATGGAGGATGGGAGCTGTGTATTGTATGGTCCAATGCAGCAGTCCAATGATGGGTGGTAGTACAGCGCCCCTTGAGGCAAGGAAGTGAAATTACAGTGGTGGTGTATCAATGCAACCTGATCTTCCTCCATCACAATTAGATTAGATGTGTGGGTGCCTCAGTGGACTGGCTGAGGATGTATGTGGTATTTGAGAACAATCCCACAGATTACAGATCCTGTGGGAAATGAGGCTTTATGATAATTCTCACTAATTGGAAAAAGCAGTCGGTCAGTGTTAGCGAACACATACATTTTTTTTAAAGCTCTTTGATTCATTAAAAATTTATTCGGTAATTGATGTTTGGCTGGGTCTTGCAAAAGTGAATAAATAAAACTGTATTTAATTAGTAGCAATATTTACTTCGACATTTAATGAGCTAACAGCTATTAAAGGAGTTTGTACCTTGAGTGGATCACAAATCTCCCTGCAGTTTGGATTCTCTTGTTGGCTTAGTCATTTGGTCCACAGGTGTATGTTTGAAGGCAGACAAGCTCCCAGATCTGTGGAAGGGAGGAGATACAAAAAGGGAGAGAAAATGCAGTCCACGGGGGTACTCAGAGGTTCAGCACCTGCCTGGAATTCCCTAGTGTCATGGTTTGGATGTGAGTTGTCCCCACAGGCTAATGTGCTTAAATCTTCAGTTGTTTGGGAAGTTCATGGCACTTTTAAGAGGTGGAACCTTTTTGGAGCAAGGCATTCACAGTGGATGGACCTTGAAGTTGATTAGCCCTACTGAACTTCTGGGAGAGGTCTGTTCTCGAGTTTGGAGTTTAGCAGCTCTCGGTCTCCATGTCTGCAATGACTTAAGCCTTCTTCAGCTTCTTCCTCCTGCCATTGCATTTTCTGCCATGAAGGACTGTATTTTCCCTCTGGAACTGGAACTGAGTAAATCTCCCTTTTCTCCCATAAGTTGCTCGACTTTGAGTGGTGTCTAATAGCAACAGAGAAAGAGCAACTGGTAGACCCAGCGAGGGCCTTAGGGCATGGCTCAGTTATAGAGCACCTGCCTAGAATCCCCAAGTAAGGGGCTAGGGGTGTGACTTAGTGGTAGACCACCTGCCTAGAATCCTCCAGTGAGGAACTGGGGGCGTGGCTCAGTGGTGTGATTTCCTGACACTGTTAGAAAACAATAGGTCAATGCTGATAGTTCTCTCGTTTCTGTTAGGTGAGGGGTACACACTTGTCATCTTTAGGACTTGGAAGGCTGAGGCAGGAGGACTGTCAGAAGTCAAGGTCAACCTGGACTACATCATAAGACATTTGTCTCAAAAAAAAAAAAAAAAAAAGAAAATGTTTTTTAAAGCTATATGCTTGAGGCACAGGCTGCCACTGGTTCCCAAGCAGTCTCTGGTCACCAGTATTGTAAGGCGACCTCATCTTTCTGTCATGAATGCAGAGGGAGTGAAATGTGGGTAGATGAGACCTGGGGACAGTTTGTACCCTGCCATCCCCTTTCCTGTTTGCCATCTCACACATTTTTCTTCTGAACACATTCCTTCATACCCTGGTTGACTGGTCATATGACTTTTTAAAATGGGATATTTTTGCTTTTTCTCCATAATTCTAAGAGTCGCAAAGACCAGAAAATATTGAAAGCTGAAGGGGGAGGGGAGTAAAAAGCAGTTCTGTTATTCAAAGACACCCATGACTGATGAGTCTTCTGGCTTTATAGCTTTTTATTGCTAAAAATTGACCTTTAGTTATTAGTCAATTCAAATAGAGACAGATATAAAGAAAGTCATTAACAACAAGCCCAGATGGACAGTGCTGGCCTTTTGCAATATGTGCATGAGGATGTTCCTTAGTTTTTTTTATGCTGTCATAATAGTGTGTATGTGTGAGGTATGCCATGCTGTGTACACACACATACACACACACATATACAAACACATATGATACGTGTTACATGTAGCGATAATACCAGTGACATTTATCATCCATTTAACATCCTTACTTCCTTAGGCATTTCCCTGTGGTGGGAACCTTGGAATCCCTCTCCCCTATTCACTTCCTTTCTCCCTCTTTTCCTTTTTCTCTGTTAGTTGTGAGAATTAAGCCAAGGGTCTACTACTACATGCCTAGCAATCTCTCTCACTGAGCCACACCCCCAGCTCCTCACTGGGGCAGTCCAGGCAAGGACTTTACTCCTGAGCCACACCCCCAGCTCCTCACTGGGGAATTATAGGTAGGCGCTTTACTGCAGAGCTCTGTCCCTAGTCTTCATTTCACTCTTTTTTTAAAATTTATTTATTTATTATTTATTCAATTGTGCGTGTATGCATGTGTGCGCATGTGTGTATGTATGTGTGTGTAGAACCACGGACGAATTCGGGAACCACCCTGGACGCCTCCACCTCCTCCCTGTTTACTCTGCCCCGGGATTCACAGGCTCCGCCCTACCAGGATCAGAAATGCAGGCCGCCCCCACTTCTGCCCGGCGTCTATACGTGGGGTCTAGGATCCGAACTCAGGACCTTTTGCCTGCAAGGCAGAGGCTTAACCCTTGAGCCACCTCTCCAGCCCCTTCATTTCACTCTTTATTTTGAATAAGAACCTCACCACATTGTCCAGGCTGGTGTGGAACTCACTCTGTCACTGGGCAGGCTTTGAGCATATATGCTCCTACCACATCATCCTTAGGAGCTGGGCTGACAGGCCTCCCCACACCTAGGTCTCTCCTGACTCAAACACCATACTGCCAAGAAGCACTAGCACTACTCTTTTTTTTTTTTTTTTGGAGAATTAAGGTAGAGTTTATTAGAAAAGAGAAAGGTTGGAACTTACGGACTCCAGACATGGGGTGCCATGAGGAGCTAGGGCGCCTCCATGAGAAGCTAGGGCACCTCCATGAGAAGCAGAAATGAAACAAAGCTCATGGTACTAGAGTGCCATGAGGGGCTAGGGAGCCCATGAGAACTCAGAGTGCCTAGGCATGGAATTCATGAGGAGCAAGGAGCAAGAAGCAGACTCATGGCACTGAAGTGCCATAAGGGGCTAGGGAGGCTCCAAGAGAAGTAGGCAGCTGGAAACAGACTCATGGCACTAGAGGGCCATGAGGGGCTAGATCGCCTACTAGCGCTATTCTTGTTTGTGTAATAATTGTGCTTTGGCCCTTGGTTTGTGAAGGATGAAGCATTGTAGATTAGTGTGAAACCCACGTATTTCTTGTTCTTGTGGATCTGACCACAGGCTGTTGTCGCTGTCTATGTGGGTTTGGTGACCCAATTATGGAACAAGAGAAATCTGAGGAGTCTGCTTTGCCAGCCAAGGCCCAAACCGTGAGGGTGGCAGTACCACCCCATCTCTGAGGCTCTGTCTTGAGACAGCACTCAGCCCCATGCACACATCTTTTTTAGGTTATTCTCTAAAATTCCTTTTTCTCCTTTAAATAGCTCAGGATGATCCAGTGGGTGCACCATAAAAATACCTGTTCAAATATTTGCAGAGGAATGAAATGTCCCCATGTAAAGATGGTCAAACTGGGCCATCTTTGACCTCAGTCCACAATAATAGATAATATATATGTGATTTCACTAGGATTATAGATAGATAGACAGATATATCTGGATAGATTGATAGGTAGATAGATGTGAAAATGTCTCAGTTTGTGAAGTGCTTGTCACACACAAGCATGAGGCCCTGAGTTCAAATCCCAGAACCCATGTCAAAAAGTTTAGCATGGTGGTGTCCCAGTATCGGGGAGGCAGAGACAGGAGGATCCTTAAGCTCACTGGCCAGCCAGTATAGCCTGGTGGTTCCAGGCCAGTGAGAGAGTCTGTTTCAAAATAATGGGAGACAGAACTCGAGGGGTGACACCCACAGTTGGCCATTGGCTTGTGCACACATGTGCTTGTGCATACACACATGCGCACGCACACGCAATAAACTGAAAGTGTCTATGAAATGCCCATTGTGCTTTGTTTAATGAACTACCAAGCAAAGATGCATTTAAAGGGAAGCTGGGGAACCAGAGCCTTACATTGACTATTTAGTAATATTTCACCTAGTATTTCCTTCTGGCCTGCAAGGCCTTGGTGCTAAGCTGCACTGTGGCCACGTAATTCATATGCAGGTCCTTAGGGTAGGCTTTTGTCTCTCTGCCCTAGAAGAGGCTCTCTGCCCCTTGCCCCCGCAGAATTAAGTCTCATTAGAGTGTTAAAGTGAACTCAAGACTCCCGGTGTGGTTTCTCAGAGGGCTCCAGGTATAGGAGAGGGCGATTCAGGCCCCTGGTGGAGCTGCTGAACTGGCCCCAGAGGGGATTGTGTGATACCACCATGTTTAAGTCTGTCAGGTTTTGTGTCTAGTCTGAATCGTCAGGATCTTGCAAGTCCTTGCCCATGTGCTTTCCTATAGACTTCCGCGTGCTCTTTATGACACCAAATCCCCTGGAAGATGGCTATTACTTATTACAGACTTTCCCATTTCTAATTACTGTTTTGTATTTTCATCTAACATCTCGGTGAAGGAGCCTTTGGTCCTTGGATGCTACTCCAATCGAGAAAGTAAATGGAACAATTTATTTCACATTCGCAGTAATGAAGGACTGCGGAGCCCTTGCCTGGGGCCATCAGCTTGTCTCTGCCGCTGTATCTGGCCTGATTAAGTGAGCGTGAGTAACTGGGCCAAGAGGAGGAGGAGGAGGATGGAAAGGAAAAGGAAGAGGCCAAGAGGAAGGGGAGGAACCGGGGAGACAGCCTCTGTGCATCCTCCCCCAGAGCAAACTTTGCCTTTTGATTTGCAAGGACACCAATAGTCTAAATGGACCTAGGCAAATTCTTTTATTTTTATTTATCAGTTTTTTGAAATAGAGTCTCATGGTACCCAGGCTGGCCTCAAACTGACTGTGTGGCCAAGGATGACCTTGAACTCACGATCCTCTGCCACCAGCTCCTGAGCGCTGGGATGACAGGTGCGCACCACGCCTGGTCTCTGCGGTGCTGCAGCTCTGCAGGGCTTCCTGTGTGCTGGGCGGGTGATCTTGACCACAGTGGGTGTTCTCATACCTCTCCACACATCAGGCCTCTTCACATTCTTTTCTTCGGCTCATAGAATTCTCATTCAAAGGATATTTTGTTGACTTTCTGTATTGAATTCTTAACTGTAAACAATGTACCACGGTGCCTAGGATGCTAGAAACAGGACCGTGTTGTCAAGAATATAATGTCATAGGCCAGTGAGAGACCTTGTCTCAAAAAGGTGGGAGCTGTGGAGATGGCTCAGTGGTTAAAGTCTTTGCCCTAAAAGCAATGTTTAGATTCTCAGATTCCATGAAAATGCCAGGGGGCTGTGGCGACTGCCTGTCATTCTAGCCCTGGAAGGGGAGCCTGGGTTGAATAGAAGTTGTTGCCCATGGGCTCATGCACTGGAATCCTTAGTTGATGTGTGGGAAGGTTATGGAAGCTTTAGGCCGCGGAGCCTTGCTGCAGGAAGGCATGTCACAGGGGTTGGGCCTTGGGTTGGTTAGCTCTACCCTCCTGCCACTAGGAGTTCTGTTTTGGCAGTCTGCAGGGAGCTCTCTTGGGCTCCATGATGGATGGACTTCACCCAGGCCACCTCCAGCTTCTGACAGGTAGCCGTATCTTTCCTGCCACAATGGACTGCAGATCCCCTCCAAAATAATAAGCCAAATAAATATCCCCTTCACCCCTTAAATTGGTTATACGAGTGTTGTCTCATAACAAGGAAAGGTTAGCCAGACTAGCCCTAATTGTATGTTTTGTACAGTTAGAGACCCAGGCTCTCAACAATAAGGGGAAGAGAAGAGTGATGGAGGATGATTTCCAGTTACCCTTGGCTCTCCACAGGCACATGCACTCAAGTGCACTCCTGTATATACATTCATCCACACATGCTCCCACCTACATGCAAACACACACAAGCACACACTCTTCTACACACACAGGCGTGCACACATACACACATGACCTCATGCACACATAAATGAAAAAAAGAAAGATCAGAGTAGTCATCATTTGAAGATGGACACCTGAGATTGACCTCTGACCTCCACGTATCTGCACTTTCACCTTCCAGTTACACACACACACACACACACAGAGCTAATATTTTGTAGTTACATAAGATGACAGATCCCACAGGGAGAATCACTTCCTCCAGCCTGGTCCAACTTCCCAAAGCAGCACCACCATACGGGGATCAAACACTCTTTGTCTTTTCTTCAGCAGTGATATAAACATGGACACTGCACCCAACTTAAATTCACTTGGATGGTAGAGATGGAACTCTGGTCCTTGTGCCTGTGTGGCAAGTATTTTATAGACTGAATCCTCTCCCCAGTCCTCAGTAGTTCATTCCAGACAAGTTCAGAACCACACACCGGTTCTGATTTTCATGCTGCCCACTCACCATGCTGACAGTTTGAACATCGCTTTGAATTATAGCATAATTTCCAGATCTATCAAAGAATCCCGAGGGTCTGTGGTACGGCTTTTTCTTTTATGTCTTGGAGAAGCGATGGGTTTATTTTTTCCTTCTCTCACTGAATCATGTTCAGCTTCCTGTGAAATAGTTTTTCTTGGAAACGAGCCTGAAGTTGATGACAGGCATCATCCCCGAGTGACAGATACGCAGTGAACAAATCAGCCATTCAGATCCTCCAAGTCTGGAAGTGTCTGTGATCTTTCCAGAGAGGTTGGCAGTGGCTCTTCAGCTCGCAACTGTGCTCTTGGGCATGAAGCCACTTGGCTTCATCACTGACAGTGTTTTCTATGTGTGTGTGTGGGGGATGTATACATATGTGTGCATGTGTGGAGGCCCAAGGTTGAGATAAGCAATCATCCTTAATCTCTCTTCCACTTTATTCTTTTGAGACAATGTCTCTCATCATATCCAGAGCCCAAAGATTGCTCTTCCAGCTTACCTTTTTGAGACAGGGTGTCTCATCAAACCCAGAGCTCACCAGTAGGCCAAGTCTAACTAGTCAGCTTGCTCTGGGGGTTCCCAATCCACCCCATAATGCTGGGTTCACAGGCACTTGTGGCCATATCTGATTTTCTATGGCTGGTGGGAATTAGAATTCAAGTCCTTATGCAACAAGCACTCTGACCCGATGAACATCTCCCCAACCCCTTACTGCTCTACTCTCATGAAGGGAAGGCAGATCGGGGTGTATGTTAGAAAGTGCAGTTCGTCTCCTGTGATGAAGCTCTTCCTGCATCTATGCACAGGTACTAACAGACCATCAGCTGACCTAGTGCGTGCCATTGG
This sequence comes from Typhlomys cinereus, assembly GCA_023101885.1. NCBI lineage: Eukaryota > Metazoa > Chordata > Mammalia > Rodentia > Platacanthomyidae > Typhlomys > Typhlomys cinereus. The sequence goes on from JALPQD010000505.1 coordinate 1,490,255, forward strand.
TAGGGAAGTTGACAGTCAGTGGGTCTAGCTAAAAACCGTATTTGTGTGTGTATGTGTGAGTATGTGTGTGTATGGTGTATGTTTGTGTGGGGATGGGGAGGTATGAGCATCATTGTGAAGTCCCAAGGGTGATGTTGATAGTCATCCTAGGTTGCTCTAGGGTTTCTCAGACTTCATCTTCCAGGAATAGAATTGCGGGTCATTGTCATTTCTGTTTTTACATTTCTTCGTGGGATCTGGGAATCTAAAATCAGATCCTTTTGCTTGCAAGGCAGAAATTTTTAAACCCCTCAGTCATCTCCCCACTCTCCAGAGTTATGGGATTTTACACATACTTTTTACTTTGGAGAGTCTGGTAGGTACCCCCACATTTCTAAGCTTATCCGCCCATCTACCTGCCTACCTACCTACCTACCTACCTATTTTTGGTGTTTTTGAGATAGACCACACAGCCCAGACTGGCCTTGGAGGCAGCCATCATCCTGTCCCAGCTCTTGAGTTCTACTACAATTGTGTAACACCACTGTCACTCCACTTCTGAATGAAGCACACAGCTGAGAAAAAATATTAACCCACTGAGGATGTCTATGAACTTTCTCTTAAGAGACAGAGGAAATGAACAGCCTCCCAGTGGAATGTAATTTACATTACAATCCAATTGTAATTTACATTACAATCCAGAACTAGTAACTCCAAACAGACAGTGCAGATTTTGGAAGGACCTATATATAGGTCCTTTGGGGGTAGTTATAGAAGTGCTCACGGTTATGGTTCAAAAAAAGAAAGCTGCACAGCCCTGTTATTTACTTCTACCTCTCCAGCTCATTCACCGTCACCAGAGCCTCAGGAATAAAGGGAAGCCTGGAAGCCGACCGTTCTTACTTTAATATCCTCTGTAAACTGGGATGTCTTTTTGGGGCCTCGAACCAAGCTATCAGCACCCATAGCAGTCAAACTTCCACAGATTTCGATTTATTCCTTTGATTTTAGGGGGTCAGGAAACAGAAACAAAAAAATATCTGCCCAGTTGTAAGGGATTCTGGGTTTTGGCACCAGGCAAGATGGCGACCTCAGGCCTCAGAGAAGGAATCTGGGTTAAAATGGGGCCACGTGACAGGCTACAACACCATGGCTGGCAGGACACCACAGCAGCATCTACGAAAATAAAGAATGAAGTTCAAATTCCTTGCTTTATTAATGGAAAAACACTAAAAGAAAGTTTAAGAATCCCAAATCCTTCAGTTCATCATGTTACCATGCAGCTTGTGGTGAGATCTGGTCACTTCTGAAGGTTAAACTGATTTCCACATCAGTGACCCAAGCCTGTCATTCCAGTGCTCAGGAGCTGAGGCAGGAGGATTGCAAGTTTGAAATCAGGCCTGCCTGAACTACATTATTAGGACTCTGGAGAGGGGGAAAGAAGAAGAGAAGAAAGGGGAGAGAATGAGGGAGGAAGAAAGGAGAGTGAGGGAGAGAAAGAAGGAAGGAAGAAGGGGAAAGGGAGAGAGAGGGAGGGAGAGAGTTAGAAAAGGCACTCTAATTATATACAACTGCTAAGTATATCCATTAAAATCAGAGATGTAAAAAATATGACTGTTACCACAAACTGTCACTTAACATGAATCTTCTGGTGAGTAACATTAAATGAAAACTCTGCTCTCATTTAAATAATGGTATTCTCATGTTCTGACTTTTTGATCTTTGTCTAATGTAATATATGGTTTTTAGCCAATTTCCTGTGGTTAAATTACTGGGTTTTCATAGTATCTTCCCTTCAAGCCATAGAACCCATAGTCTCCTTCTTTGGACATTATTCTTGATTTGTGGTTACAGCAGTTATTATAAATTAAATTTTAAAATGAGATGATTTTAAATTATCAGAAACAGCCACTTTATAGCATATTTCCCACCACTCTTTTTTTGTGCTGGGGAAAAGGCAGTCTCAGAAATATTAGACAAGCGCTCTATCACTGGCCACGCCCCTAGCCCCTCTCTGGGGGATTTTAGGCAAATGCTGTATTACTGAGCCATGTGCCCAGCCCCTCACTGGGGATAAGGCAGGTGCTGCACCACTGAGCCACACCTTCAGCTCCTCATGTGGGATCCTGCAGGTGCTGCACCACTGAGCCACGCCCCCAGCTCCTCACTGTGGGATTCACGCAGGTGCTGAGCCACGCCCCCAGCTCCTCACTGTGGGATCCACGCAGGTGCGGTACTATTCAGCCACGCTCCAGCCCTGCTGCCTCTGCCCCCAGTAGCTGCGATGAGAGGCCAGCACCACCAGACCTAGCTTTTGCTATTTTTGCGCTTGGTTTTCACCCATCTCTCACTGGGCTGACGTGCTCTTGAAATGATTTGTTTGGGGTGGGTGGTGGAGTTCTTGGTTTCTGAGCTCTTGAGATGCTGATCTGCATTCTGCTGCCTTCTGTGGATGAATCATCACCTCACCAGGTGGCATGCTGTTACGTAAATGCCCTTTTCCCCTGGCACCTCGGAATTATCTCTGCAGTATATGACAATGTAGAAACGCCAAGGACAGAGCTGAGGAGGCAGCTAAGTGCACGAAAGTGCTTGCCCTGCTAGCATGGGGACCCGAGTTCAAACTCCAATGCTTATGTGAAAAGCCCAGTGTAGTCACATGTACCTGTAACTCCAGTGCTGTGGACTGGGTGGAGAGAGGAGATCGCTGAGCCCTGATGGCTGCCTGGCCTCACCCCACATTCAGTGATGGACCCATCTTAAGGAAATAAAATGGAGTGTGATCCACCAGGATACCTGATATTTTCCTCTGGCCTCTATATTTATGTACACACACACACACACACACACACACACACACACACACACACACACGAGATAACAAGCCCACAAAGGGTTTTTTACCTTGTAGTTATCTCACTTTTGTGTGTGTCTGTGTGTGCATATATTTGTTCACATGCATGTGTGTGCATGTGCTCATATGTGTGCATATATGTCCACACATGTGTGTATATATGGTTTCACACATATGCATTCAACACATTTGTGTTTGTGTATACATACAGATGTGTGTATTTGTGCATGCAAGTGTGTGTATGTATTCACATGTATGTGTTCGACACATGTGTCCGTGTGCATATGTCTGCACACATGTGCCTTGTGTGCGTGCATGGGTGTGTGTGTGCATGTGTGTGTATGTGCAGAGGCCCACTTTGACTCTGAGTGTTCTTGGTCACTTTCCATCTTACTTATTTCTCGAGGCAAGGCCTCTCGGTGAACCTGGAGCTCACCCATGTGGTTAGAGCGGCTGACTGGCTGGCAGCAATCCCCAAGACTCAATGTCTCCTCCTCCCCAGCACGTCTGGCTCTTCAGTGAGTGCTGAGGCCCGAACTCAGGTCCTCAGAGGCACAGCAAGCTCTTTACACTGAGTCCTCTCTCCTGGCCTAAGGAACCCACTAAGGAACCTAATTTGTTCAGAGAACTTTTTGTTTCTTCTGCTTTATGGTCTGCCAATCATCAACACGGGCAACTCTAAACATCTTTGAAGTTCTGTTACTAAAGTCACAATGCCATAGTTCAGAAGAGGTGAATTTTCAGAACTTTGTAAAAATCTGATCCATTTAAGGTTGTTGCTTTTATTCTAATCTTTCAGCGTATCTCTTCTCCATCTTCTTCCTCCTCTTGCAGTTTACCTTCACGTCTTTTCTCTGCCTGACAGAACTAAAGATGTTCATTTGCCATCTGAATCTTACGTCCGTTTTCTCTCAGTGGATCTCACTGTTCCCCTTCTCTCTGCTGCTTGTATCACTGGGAATTTAAGATATCGTTTCTCATGATTAGTTACCTTGCTTCTAGTCGAGAAATAGACACGTACGCATACTCCCTGTGAGTGCTGGGTGGAGGTGGGGGGCTGCATCTGGTCCCTTTGCTTCTTAGGAGGATTTTGCAAAGGTAGTGCTTTCTTTAGTCTCCAAAGTCTTAAGATTTATTGCAATTTTTTACACCTTGAATCTCTTTCGTACACTTCAAACTCAATCATTTGTTTCTTTTTAATGTTTTATTTATTATTAGAGTGAGATAGAGGAAGGATGAAGGTGTGTATGTGGAGGGTGGGATGACGCTTTGGAAGTTGGTTCTCTTCTCTGTACCATACGGACTTGGAAGTGAACTCAGGTCTCCTGGTTTTAAACCTGGGTGCTGTTACCTGCTGAGGGCCAGCTGTTTATTTCAGTCCCTTCTTTAGATAGAGTTGTGCCATGGAATAGAATTTTCATGAAGTAAGATGCCTATGAGCTGCATTTCCTCTGTGTGTGTGTGTGTGTGTGTGTGTTGTGTGGTTTTGGTGTGTGGTGTGTGTGTGTGTGATCTGTGGATTGTGTGTGTACTTGTGTGTGTTGATCTGTGGATGTGTGTGTGTGTGTGTGTGCTTGTGTGTGTTGGTCTGTGGAGGTGTGTGTGTGTATGTACTTGTGTGTGTTGGTCTGTGGATATGTGTGTGTGTGTGTGTGTGTTGGTCTGTGGAGGTGTGTGTGTGTATGTACTTGTGTGTGTTGGTCTGTGGATGTGTGTGTGTGTGTGTGTGCTTGTGTGTTTGGGTGGATGTGTGTGTGTATGTACTTGTGTGTGTGGTCTGTGGATATGTGTGTGTGTGTGTGTTGGTCTGTGGAGGTGTGTGTGTGTATGTACTTGTGTGTGTTGGTCTGTGGATGTGGGTGTGTGTGTGGTGTGCGTGTGTTGGTCTGTGGATGTGTGTGTGTGTGTGTGTGTGCGTGTGTTGGTCTGTGGAGGTGTACCACACACATTTGATGCAAGTAGGCACCACCATCTTTGCTCAAGTCACACACTGACATCTCATCAACTGGAAAGAGTCCTTTGGCATTGCACTAATAGGACAGGAATACACAATAAAGCACGTGTGGAGGAAAATATTTTCTTAGGGAAAAAACCCTGTATTCATTATTCGTCTTATTGCTGTGACCAAACACTCAACACAAGCAAGGAAGGTTTACTGCGGCTCACAGTTGGAGGTGCAGTCCATCATTTCAGGGAAGACGTGGTGGCAGGGGACTAAGGCAGCTGGTCATAGACATCCATAGTCAGAAGCAGAGACAGATGCATGCTGGTGCCCAGTTCATGTTCTCCTTTGTAGTTAGTCCAGGACCTATGGGATGGTATGCCCACATTCAGTGTGAGCCTGCTTACTTCAGTGAACATAATCTACACAATCTCCTTACTAGTTATTGCCCTTAATTTTCTTTTTCCGTGAGACAGCACTCATACACAATTAGGGGAGAAAGGAGATGTACTTGACCTTTGGGTCTATCCTGGGATATCACTGGTTATAGTGGTGATCTCAGTGCGAAGGGATGGGTAGGGAGGCAGAACGGAAGCCAATTAAGGTCACGCAGCCATTGGGAAGCAGGAAGAGCAAGACAGGGAAGGAAACAGAACTGTGTCACAAACCTGCTAGGCCTGCCCGTACCTGCCTCTTCCAGAAGCCTCCACCCTCTTAAAGGGTCACAACCTTTCCAGACATGAACACCAGCTAAAGATGCAAACACACGAGCCTGTAGAGGGCCATCTACACTCAAACAATGACACAAACATGCCTGGAGATTTATCCCTTCAATGATTCTAGGTCCTAACAAATTGGCAGTATTAAATTCCAGGCATCCTCCAAATTATAATTCAGATGGTGCGAAGTCAGGAGACTTGACAGGAAAGGTCCTTGCTACAGAGCAGAGACCCTCACAGTGCCCTGTCTGAGAGTTGGTGCTTCTTCCAGCATTTCCCTCACATGGATGCTCCAATTCTCTAGACATGATCTCAACCTTCTTTTCTAGTACTTAATTTTGAGCCAGTGGTTTTATGGCCTCCATTATCTTCTTTTTTATAATGTGTTTGTTTTTCTTTAGCTGATTAAAATTTCATAGGCCACAATAAAATTTAAAAACACGAGGCCAGAGCGAGTAATGGAGCATCATCAATATAGCACTGCATGATTACAGGGTCCTGAGGCGGGAGCTCAGAAGCTAGTGCCACCTGCTCTGTTTGTGACTGGACTGCTTAAAGGGGGAGGCTGGGGCCTGAGGAGGTGATGTGTTAAGGGCTTGCTGCACAAGGAGGAGGACCTGGGTTAAAACCCCAGTACCCATGTGAAAATCCAGGGGTCTCTGGGATGCATGGGACAAACTGGTCTGGCTCACTGGTAGAACACTTGCCTAGGATCCCCCAGTGAGAGGCTGGAAGTGTGGCTCATTAGTAGAACACCTGCCTAGAATGCCATGGAAAGAAGAATGAGAGAGAGAGAGAGAGAGAGAGAGAGAGAGAGAGAGAGAGAGAGAGAGAGAGAGAGAGAGAGAGAGAGAGAAGGAAGGGGAAGAAGGAAGAATGGGAATGAGGGAGTTAGGAAGAAAGGAAATAGGAAGGAAGAAATGAGAGAAGGAAGGAGAGAGACTAGGAATACCTCAGCCAGCATGGTTGTATACTCCTGTCTTCCCAGCACTCCTGAAGCTGGGGCAGGAAGATTTCAAGTTCGAAGCCAGCCTGGGCTACAGAGTGATTCTGCTTCTCAAAAACAGTTACATCTTAGATCATGATGGGGAAAGCAGCCCCCAGCTTTTTAGCTGTAAGGTGGCAACGTTTCATGCTGTTGCCTGACTGAGGCAGACATCTTTGATGAGAACGACATCCTTTAGAGAAGGGAAGGGCAAGTCCATGGTTGCTCGGAGGTGCTCCAGTCTCACAGCCCAAGACTTTCTGTGTGGCATCTCCAGACCCTCTTGGGACAGAAGCAGACACTGTGAGCCTCATTAAGGAGATGAACTTGACTATCTGTCAGGGACAAGTCTATTTACATGTCTTATATTTGCATAACTTTGCATTTTATCAAAGGCATTGAACATTTCATATATCAAGGGATATTTGTGAAGTCTCCCTGGTGGGAAGGCAGGAATTCTTATTATTATCTAGCTATTCTTATTTTTAGTTTTATCATGTGCTTATATGTGTGTATGTGCACATGACATGTATAGTGTGTGTGCATGGTGTGTGTGTATGTGGCATGTGTTTGGGTGATAGTTGATGGGTATAGGATGTGTGTTTATGGTCATGTGTATATTCACATTTATGAAGATAATTTGGTCCCAGAAGAGTGGCGTGTGCTGCTGTGAAATAAAACACTGGATCTGGGGAGATGACTCAGGGGCCTTTGTATCACAAGGATCTGAGCTCAGATCCCAGATCCCACATGAAAATGCCAGGCAGATATGACAGCAGCCTACAGTTTCTTCCCACAAAGGCAGAACCTGGGAAACCCCAGAACAAAGCAATAAGGAGGTAGATCAATCCAGGGTGATTCTTGATGTCATTCTTGAGCCCTCTGCACACATATAAGTTAAGGCGAGAGAGTGATGAACACACCCACGGTTGACCTCTGACCTCCACACACATGCATACATGCAACCATGCACATCCACGTGCTTGCCTGTGTGCACACATGTATTACACACACACATACACACACACACTCACTCACACACACAGACACACAGAAATCTGAATCTCCAGGCTTAGTCACCAGCCTGCACTGTCAGTCAAACAGGGAACACATGAGTCATGTCTAGTTTCTGGGAACTTAGACCAGACTTCTGCAGAAACAGACCTGGACTGGGGCCTGCGGATTGTTGGTGGACCAATGGAGCTCCCTCCTGATACCCTTCAGATGGAGCTTTGAAGAGCAAGCACTTCAGCATCAGCTTCAGGGGTCACGCGGCTGCTTTGCAGAGTCAGGCGGCCGCTCCCGCAACTGCAGAGCTGTTGCAGCCAGTGGGAAATTTCTCTGAGACCCCAGGGTGACAGGTACTGGTCTTGGTGGAGGGTTTTCTCTTTGCCTGAGCCGTGGCTGCATCCCAGAGCAGTGCACAGACGCCCAGCTGTGAGCTGCAGCCTGAGCTGTTTCCAGATGGGAGAAGGGAACACAGCACACGCCTGTTTGCTCTTCTCGTGTGTCCCCAACACCAATAGTGAAAGGTACTTTATTAGCCTCTTGTCTGGTTGCTGTGACCACACACCTGACACAAACAGCCTAAGGCAGGAAGGGTTCACTGGGGCTCACAGCCGGAGGGTGCACTCCATCACGGCGGGGAAGGCATGGCGGCAGGAGCGGGAGGCAGCTGGTCACGTGACGTCCACAGTTAGGAAGCAGAGAGATGAATGCTGGGGCTCAGCTCGCTTTCTCCTTTGTGTTCAGTCCAAGCTCCCAGCCCACTGGATGGTGTTGCCCACATTCAGGGTGGATCTTCCCTCCTCACCAAACTCAGTCTAGAAACTCCCGCCCAGACACACCCAGAGGAGTCAAGTTGGAAGATGCACCTCACAGAAGGAGCAGCGAGTGGAAGAGAGCTATGTGAGCAGACTGGCAGAAGAGGCGGCGTGAAGAAGGGCACTCTGGGTGTGGTGGTCGTCTTCATGGCATCAGGAATACTTGCTAAGAAGTTGCTGGGGGATTGCGAGGGAACCGGACAGAGGGGGCAGGGGGAAAGTCTGCTTTTCAGGGAATCGTTGCAGTCCTGCTCCCACGGTGATGGACTAGACCCCTGAGCTGCGACAGATTAACCCCTTCCTGCCTTATGTTCTCCTTACCAGACACTGGTTACAGCAATAAGTAAGGTGTCTCAGACAGGAGGGTAACACTCTATGGGGGGGAAATCACAGAGTCAAAAAGCTTCTGGAAGCTTCTCTGGGTCTGAAAGCATTGATGGAGTGATGTTAGGATTAGGATGTTGTGTTGATGTGCAGCCAAGGACCAAGGGGAAGGCTGTAGAGGGAAACGGTGCTGGCGATGTGCCCTTGCCAATCAAGATGCTTTAATTATCTCAGTTTATCACAGGATAACCCATGAGCCTTGGCTGCACAGGTGGGCCTGGATGGGCGCACAGGTGGGGCCTGG
>JALPQD010000506.1:0-21550 GCA_023101885.1 Typhlomys cinereus
CATCCCGCCCACTCCCATGAATAAGCCTGCCACCTGCTTCACTTCCTGCTCTTTTCCACCCCAACCCTAGGTCTCTGGCTTCCTTTCTCGGGGCATGTATTAACCTCTAACCAGGGCACAGCTGACTCGCCTTCCTGGTTATTGCTTGCCCCTCCCAACCCAATAGAATGGAAGACCCTCAGGCAAGGACATCTTTGATCGCTACCCGTTCACCAGCCTGGACTTTGTAGAACAGAGAAGTCACCTGGTCTGTGGGAAGAGGGGAGTCTCTCCCACATACAGACTGGCCTGTATCCATTTATTGCTTATTTGCTTATTTTACTGCATTATTTATGTATGCTTTTGTTTATGGTTTGTTTTGAGGTAGTCACACTGACATCCTTTTAAAAAAATATATATTTATTTATGTATGCATGTATTTATGTGTGTATGTATGTGTGTGTCTGTGTGTGTTAGAGGACACTGTATGTGCCCTTGGAGGTCCAAGCGTGATTTCGGGAATAATCCTGAATTGCTTCTACCTCCTTATTGCTTTGCTGGGATTTCCCAGGCTCCACCTTCCAGAGCCAGAAATGCGGGGCGTCACCATTTATGCGCAATCCGAATTCAGCTCCTTCTGCTTTCGAGGTCAATTCTTAACCCCTGAGCCATTGCTCCAGCCCTAGGCTAGCTTCAAATTTGCAACCTAGGATACCCTTGAACTTCTGGTCCTCCTACCTCCGCTTCTCAACTAGCTGGGGTGACAGGTGTTGAGGTTTACAGATGCCCAGCTACTTTTAGATGCCTGCCGCAGGTGATACCTGTAAGGTAAGAAGCCCAGGGTTTCACTCAAGCTGGGCAAGCGCTGTACCTCTGAGCCGCGTCCCTGACCCTACTTTGGTTTGCTTTTGAAACAGTTTTCTTCTATTATCTGTGCCTCAGATCCATGATCTTCTTGTCTTGCAAAGTGGGCGGGGATTAGAGGTGGGCGCGATTACACCTGGCTGCTCTGGGACGTTTCCATGGGGTGTTTTTCCATGAGTCATGGGGGGGGTCACGGGAAAGGGAAAAGTAATTCCCACAGTCAGACGCCCAAAGTCTCACCACCTATCTCTGCCTTGGAGCTGACTAGCTGCACACACAGTCTCCGAGTGGACCTTAACACTCTCTGTCACTTTGGCCAAAGCTGAGCGGTGTGTTGGTACGTGCCTACAATCCGAGCACTCAGAGCTGAGGCAGGAAGGGCTGCAGTTTTGAGGCTACCAAAATCTAGGGAGTGGGTCCCAGATCAGCCTGAGCTATGTAGCTAAACTCTCTGAAAAAAGAGGTGGGCGAGGCAGCTGCTGAGTCCCTAGAAGGGAAAGCTGCCGGAAAAGCCAGGAAGAATCAGATTCTTGAGGGATCTTCTGGGTCCCCCCCTCTTTTTCTGGGGGTGTTCATATCACCCCCTCCATGGAGGCTAGGCAAGTGCTGGCCACTGAGCTGCGTCCCCAGCCCCCACTGTTCCAAATCTTGTGTCTGCACCACTTGAGTGCCTTCACTGTACCTGGCTTTAAAAGCAGATCATTCACTCTGGATCTTGGGGTCTTCCTTCTGGAATCTTCTATGCAGACCAAACTTAGATTTTAAGTAAATGGGATCAGCTTTTCTCTTGGTTGTTGTTAGATACGGGAGGAGATGGTCTTGGGCTATGCTGGCGCTGACAAGGATTTCAGGTGGGGTTTGGGGGTCCTTAATGACACCCACCTGCCCTCAAAGCCACGGAAATTGAGGATAAGAATAGGAGAGCACCCCCCCCCCCAACAAAGGCAATCCTTTCCACAGACGGGAACTTATCAATAAGAAATGCCTTAAATGTGTTTTACTTTACAAGAGGGTGTCTCTGAATTGAAGGGCGGGAGTCTCAGCGCTTAGAAGGGAGGATCTCACGTGGTTAGTGGAGGTTCTAGGTAGGACATCAGGGTATGACTGGGGTGCTAATACTGTTGTCGACCTTGGGACTGCTGTCTGCAGGGGCTCCACAGGCTAGGGAAAGATGGGACCCAGGACCTTGGGGCATCTGCCACCTAGTAGTGACCAGCCTGATCTCAGGGTGTCAGTCACGCTCTGTCGTGAAGGGCAGAGAAAGGAGGCCCACACTTTCCAGACACACTTCTGAAACATGGGGACAGCACCTGTCTCCTATTTCCTCACATTGCCATCACCGCTAGCTGCCGTCAGACCTGGAGGGAGCTGAGGCTGGGAGGCTGGGAGGCTGGGAGGCTGGGAGGCTGGGAGGCTGGGAGGCTGGGAGGGAAACGTCTTGGCTATTTTTGCAAACAGCAAAGCACCGTGACTACATACCAGCTGCCCGGCTCAGTGTTATTACACCCTGCACGTGCGCACCTTGGTGGGCATGACCAAGTACGACATGCTCCAAGGCCTCTGTGGTTTGCTGTGTCAGCTCTGTGGCTTCCTCTTGTTCCATGGTCCTCTTCACAGAGAGCGGGTGAAGAGCCAGGCAGCCTCCGGTCAAAACCCTCTTGGTGAGCTCTGCTGTCTAGCTCTGTGACCTGAGGCAGGTTGCTAAGGCTCTCTGCACTTCCTTCTCTAACTCAAGTTCTTGCTTTTTCTTCCTCCCCTTCGCTTGAGGAGCCGGCTCTGTAACCATGGCTGACTCACAGTCCTCCTGCCTCCTGAGTCGTGGGACCACCGGTGTGCACTGTCTTTCCTGGCTCTCCCCTCTCAAAGGATTCTAGTAATAGCATCTATTTCCTCGTTAAAGAAAGTAGATTAGTTTGGCCTGGATGCTGCAGAGGAAGAGAGACTGAGTTGAACTCTTTATCTAGCGCAGATGAGACTTTTTCCTTTCCCCTTTGGGACATGTACGTCTCTCTCTCTCTCTCTCTCTCTCTCTCCCTCTCCCCCTCTCCTCCCTCTCTCTCTCTCTCTCTCTCTCTCTCTGTGTGTGTGTGTGTGTGTGTGTGTGTGTGTGTGTGTGCGCGCGCGTGCAGGTGTCTAGAGGCCTGCAGTGGATATTAGGGACCATACTTGATTGCGCCTCTTCTCTGGGCTGAGTCTCTAAACTCAGAGCTCGCTGTAGGGTTAGCTGGCTACACGCATGCTCTGAGAAATTCTCAGTCTCCACCTTCAGAGGCTGGATTATAGGAGACTGTCACACCCATCCCACATTCCATGGGGTCTGGGGATTCAAACTCCAGTCCTTTTGCTTGCTTGCAAGCACTTTAACTGCTGAACCCTTTCCCCAGCCCATAAGTGGGGAGCGTGGTGGGGTCAGCTAAGAGGAAATGTATTGCTGCGGCCAATACCTGAGAGCAGCTGCTGAAGTGAGGTAGGGTTTCTTTTGGCTCCTGGTTTTAGCGGTATCAGTTCATCATGGTGAAGACCATGGCCAGAGTAAGATCAAGACAGGAGGTTCAGGAAGAAAGTCAATGAGGCCCCCCTCTTTCCTTCCAGTAGTGTCATCATATCATGAATCTGCGGAGGGATCAACCTTTTCGATTTGGTCAAAGTCTGTATGACCTAATGGTTTCTGGACACGTTATCACTGACACACCCAAGGTGCTTGTGTGATCTCCTAGTCCCATTATCAATGCAATCAGGTGACTGAGGAGGAGCCTGTAAACTGAATGGGACTTTCGCAAGCAAAGTGACCAGAGAACATCTGAGAAGAGGGGAAGCAACCCACTTAGAAGGTGAAAATGCTGAAAGCAGTGAGAGTGGAACAGACGGAGAGCGAGAAAAGAGCCTTGTTTGCATGAGTGTGTGTGCGCGTGCGTTGAGTGGTGTTGTGCCATTGCATTAGGAGGGCCTATAGTGGAATTAGGGACATACTAGATTGCTCCTCTTCTCTGAGGCTGGTCTCTTCTAAACCTAGAGCTCACCAAGAGGGTTAGCCCACTACACAGCTTTGCTCTGGCATAGATAGTCAACGAGAAGAACACATAGTGTGTGTGTATGGGGGGGGGTGGCAGAGAGTGAGGGGAACCGATATGAAGAGAAACACACAGTGAGAAGGACACAGCTGGGGAGCATGTAGATGGGGGACAGAGAGGGCGACAAAGTAGAGGGAAGCACAGAGAGTGTGTTGTGAGGGAGACCAGAGGAGTGAGGGAGAACAGGGAAACAAGGGAATAGATATGAGGGGAAAACAATAGTAAGAGGGAAAGGGGAGGGGGGACCAATATGAGGAACACAGTGAGAGGGAACAGAATATGAGGAGGAACATATAGTGACAGGGAACAGAGCGAGGGGAAAGGATATGAAAAGGAACACATAGTTAGAGGGAACAGATAGTGAGGGGGACCACATAGTGGGGGGGACAGAGTGAGGGGAACAGATAAGAGAAGGAAAAGAGTAAGGGGTGGCGGGGGGTGGTGTATGTGTCAGTGGGGTCCTTGCTACAGTGACTGAGCCTGAGGAAGTGCAGAGGTGATACACTTCATTTAGACAGTGCTTGTTTTAGTCAATGCTCACTTCTCCCTCTTGTCTTCCTCCCTCCTCCTCTTTTTTAAGGATTGAAATAGTGGGTTGGTAATGTTTCTCAGTTCAGGACACCTCAGCGTGGAAATATGTCAGGCACATGGTGACAGTTCTTCAAGTTACGCTTGGTGTCTCTAGGTGGGTCCCTTGACAGTCAACGAAGCCACCTCTTCTTATATAATTTTGCCTAATATTAGTCATTTTAAAAAAAATCAGTGACCTCAAATTAGTTTTCAAAAATCGTTGGAGAAATATCGCTGCTCTGTGCACTTCCTGACCCACTCACAAAGGGCACATGGGTCGGATGCCTGGCCACTCATGAAAACAGTTTCATTACCTACTTAAGGTACGGATTTGGGCAGGGGACTTCTTTCTGTGATGCTAATGGTTGCTAGGCAACCTCCCAACTCCCATACACAGATTAAAAAAAAAATTGATACATTCTTGGTGTGTGGTGTGTGTGTGTGTGTGTGTGTGTAGTCCATATGCGTATGTGCCAGTGATATGCACACCCTACACACAGGACAAAAGAGGATGTTGGGGGAAAAGAGTTAATTGGCTCATTGTTCGGGGTTTCAGTCCTTCATGGTGGGAACGTGCTTCACATGCAGCAGCAGGAGCAGAGAGGAGCAATGAATGAAAGCTTGCTTGGGACCCTAGCCAGGAATGGTCCCGCCCACGACGGGCTGGGGCTTCCCACATCAATCATGCAAAGGAGACAGTCCCTCCCAGGTCTGCCCAGAGGGCCAACCTTAGCCTACAGCATCCTTTCCCTTCACTACTGTCACAGCATGCATAATGGCAAGTGCCAGGGGGGGACTCCCCGTCTGAGCTCCTTAGACTAGGTTAGCCCGGTTTCCTGGGCTAGGTTAGCTCTTGGTCTGGGGGTACTGGTTCCTCTGTGGCTTCCTCTCCTGCCTCAGCACCTGCAGGGATGGCCGCAAGGGGGCGCAAGCGAGCAGGCGAGCCTTCCAGCCAGAACAAAGCCAGGCTCCCTGGAGCTGTGGGGGAAGCGTTTGTGTTCACCCCAAGCAACTCTGCAGTGTGTAAACACCATTCTCCCCGCTGACCAGCCGGGAGACTAGAATAGCTTCTGGGTCCTAATGAGTGCTGGGGGGAGGGCGGGGGGGCCCTGCAGAGTGTGACCTCTGGTTGCTATGGAATTGTCACAGCTCATCTTCCTGGAAGAACTCTGTCAAATCCCCTTTGGGGAGAAGGAGGGGTGTCATCGTCTTTCCGTTAGCTGAAGACACTTGGCACAGGCTGCAAGCATCTCAACTATACTTGAGTGAGCACAAACTACTGTCCTCTTTTAATAATGATTTTGCTTATTTATTTTGTGTGTGTTTATCAGCACCATGTGTCCCTGTGGAGGACCGAGGGTGACTTTGGGAATCATCCTGGATTGCTTCTACCTCCTTTTTGCTTCACACTGGGATTTTTCAGGCTCTGCCTACTAGGGCGGGAAGTACAGGCCACTGAGGTTTCCACTAGTGTTTTTTTTTAATGTGGGACCTGGGATCTAACTCAGAACCTTCTGCTTGTGAGACAGTCTGAGCAATCTCTCCAACCCCTAATGATTTTTTTTAGATATCAGGTCACCATGACCTTCTGTTCTGAACCTCCCCCCAGGCATTGTCATTAACCCCATGCAATGAGTATGAATAAGTGCCTGGGGGCACAGAGAGTTGTAGCAACCTTTCACGCATCACACAGCTGGGAAGCAGGAGGGACCTCTGTCCAAACCACACAGCCCGACTGTCTCTATCTATTGCGCATGTGGCCTGCTTAAAAGCTGAAGGTAAAAGTGTCTGGGCTTAAGGCAACAGATGTGGCTGAGTTTCAGTTCTTTAACTGCCCAATGAGTTGATCTCTTGCCTTTGAGTCAACTGAGGGTCTCAGGAAGAGTATGAATCTTAGCCCCATTAATGACTCCCTCCTGGGGTTCGTAGTGGTGAAATGTGCTAACAAGGCATGAAAATGCTATGCAAACTATCAAGTTACTGTGTCATATGCTGGGGGTGCTGACAAGGTTGAAACTGATAGTTTGTCCATATTGTCTTGCTGGAGGGTTCATTTCCTTTCTCCTTCATTCTTCTTACAAACATCGAGTACCTACAGGGTACCAGCACTGCACTGGCAGCGGGGAGCCTGTACAGTACCAGAGAACAAATCAGGGCAGATGTGTTGCCTCCAAGGCCTCTGTCCCAGTGCAAGGAGGCAGGAAGACGGGCAGGCGCTGGCGACTCAGCGGGGACGAGTGATTTGGCAGAGCACCAGGAGGACAAGGTACTGATGTAACCAGATGTGGAACATCTGGATGCACAGTGACGAAGTCAGACTTGAGTGAGATGCAATCTCTTCCAGAAAGATCACTGTAGACTATGAGAACAAGCGCAAAGACTGTGAGGCAGGACTCTTCTCAGAATGTTCTAGAACATGACCCGTGAGCAGAAGCAGCTTCATGAGGGAGGTGGGCTCTACTGGGAGGATGAGATCAGAGGCACAGATCATGATCGTGGTGGGCGTCCCGGGTCTTTGTAGAGACCTTAGCTCTGAGTCAGTGCGCAGAGGGCTGCGCCATGCGTAATGAATTCAGGGGCTGGGGGCTCAGCTGGTAGAGCAGTTGCCTAGAGCACGCAGGTCCCGGGGTCCGTCCCCAGAACTGCAGTGGGGGGGTGGTACAAAGTAGTAATCCCAGCACTGGGGAGGTGGAGGCAGGAGGCTAGACTCAATTACACAGCGAGTTCAGGGCTAGCCTAGGTTTCATGGGACCCTGTCTCAAGGAAAAAAAAAAGGTAATAAATGGTGAATAAACTGGTAAATGAATGTAGATTCGCCATGTGACCTGCTGCCCCAGAGTCTCTGCAGGTTGCCTTCAGGTTAACTCTGACTCAGATGTTCGCCGGACCGTGGCTTCCTGAAGGAAATCTTCCAAGACAGATGAGAACCCAGACTGCTCTAGGCTCATAGCACCGCACCCTTCTGTGATAGTCTCGTTGACATTTGCGTCAGTGTGTGTGTGTGTGTGTGTGTGTGTGTGTGTGTGTGTGTGTGTGTGTCTGTGCATGTGTATGTATCTGTACACGTGTCTCCCTGTGCATATGTGTGTGGTATGTGTATATGTGTGTGTGTAAGTGGAACACAGAGCTTTGGGTGCCGGATAAGCCCCTCACCCCGAGCTGCACCCTGGACCCCCTGGACCCTCACTGTACATTCCTTAAGTTGGAACAAAAAGTGTTCAACATCGCATCTAAGGTCTTCATCGTTTTTCAAGCATGCAGTTTAGAAGCAGGAAGGAAAGTTGCAGAAATCCAGAACCTTCTCACCTTGCATACCCTGCGCCTCGACCCGGAGACGCTGATCTCTCTTCTATCCTGGAGCTCAGAGCCGTCTTTCTATTTTCTGTCTTTTTTTCCCTGCTAAAGACACTTTGTGTGAGTAGACCAAAAGTGAGGTCCCATGGTGTGGGGCGCATCTCATTTACATAGTGCCCTTGGGTTCGTCCTTGTTGTAGCAGGTGTCAGCCGTCCTATGGGTGCCAGGTGTGATGTCGCTCGTGTGTGACCACAGCACCAGAGAGGTGGAGGTTCAGGATCCTCCACTGCATAGCGAGGTCAAGACAGACAGCAAATGCCTTCTTTTCTTTATCGTTTTCTCTCTCTTTGTCTCTTTCTTCTGACAAGATCTCAGTGTGTAGCCCAGGCTAGCTTTGAACTCGCTGCCATCCCCCTGCCTCAGCCTCCCAAGTGCTGGGATCACAGGCATAGCCACCAAGGCTGGCTAGCGTTTCCTGTTCTATTGGTCACAGGGTCTGTGGCTAACTCGTGATCCAGCTTCCTGGGCTTGGGGAGCTGGGGCGACAGCTGGGCTTAACGTTTTCTTTGTTCATTCGTGGATGTCAGGGTTGCCTAGGTTGTGGGCTGTGTGAACGATGCTGCGAAGAATGTAGGTGTGTAAATATTGTGAGGCCTTCTTGGAACTTTGGGGTGTGTGTACCAGGAGGGTGCACATGGGTTGGGGTCCCCCGAAGCCCTGGTAACTCCTTTGCGTGGGTGTCGCCCACAGCTGCTGGCCTGGGCTTTCCTGGTCCCTCATCCTGCAATCAGAATGCCGGGGACTCTGCACATTTCTCCAAGGACCAACCAACCCTGGGCCCCCGAGGGCACAGCTTCCCAGGCATCGCAGGGCGGGGCCGGCAGGTGTGGAGGAGACCAAGCGAGAGCTCTGGGCGGAGTCCCGCTGGGACCAGGGTGAGAGGATCCATGGGGGGGGGGCAAGGGAAGGCTGGCACCAAGCTGGAGGCCCGCGAGGCGCTGTGCATGTGGGTGCAGGAGGCCCCCCTCCTGCGCTTAGTGGGAGGGATCTTGGCAGCGGACCCGCCTCCAAGAGCTGCTGGGGAAAGCGCGCTGCCCTGGGTCCCCGTCCCCTGGGATCGCTGCAGAGGTGAGTCAGCTACCAGCCTCGAGCTGGACTCAGGCTGGGCGAGCTGGGCTTCTGCGGGACCACGGGGACGCAGAGGGGTTCTGGGGTGACCGATTGCTGTGCACACAGGTTGCTTCTCGTCCCTGGGCTCTTGTTTCCACTTTTGTAGAAAAGAGAAAGAGAGAGCGAGTAGGGAGAGGGGGAGAGAGAAAGAGAGCAGAAGAGAACAACAGGAAGGAAGGAAGGAAGGAAGGAAGGAAGGAAGGAAGGAAGGAAGGAAGGAAGGAAGGAAGGAAGGAAGGAAGGAAGGAAGGAAGGAAGGAAGGAGGAGGAAAGGAAGGAAAGGAAGGAAGGAAAAGGAAGGAAGGAAAAGGAAGGAAGGAAAGGAAGGAAGGAAAAGGAAGGAAGGAAAAAGGAAGGAAGAAAAAGGGGAGGAAGAGGAAGAAAGTGAAGAAGGAAGGCAAGATGGAAAGAGAAGAAAAAGACAAAGACACAGAGACCACGAGAAAAGCAAGAAACAGATCTGTGCACTGAAGATCTGGCTCAGGGGTGAAGAAGACTGCCCTGAAACAGGTATTGGTATGAACTCTCTGCCAGCTGGGCTAAGAACGGCAATGGAAATCGTGAGCAAGGAGAGAACCCTTTTCTCCTGAGCTCTTCGCTCATGAATTTATCAGCAACATGGAACATAATGCATCAGGCAGCCTCGGGGTCTCAGAAGAGGGAGAAACTCTACGAAGTTGCTGCTTGCTTGAGACCCTCCTTCTCCCCCTTAGGAAATATGGGGTCCCCTGTGGCCAAGGCCTGTCGGGGCAAGAAAAGAGGGAGCCTTGAAGTAAGAGGGAGGGCAGGCGAGGAGCAGGCATGTCGCAAGGTCACCCAGTGTGTACCCCATCACCACGTGTGGGTGATGGCATCCCACCTGCAGTGGGGCCCTCCAAAAGGTGGAGGCCGGAGGATCAGAAGTCCCCTTTAGGGTTCTTCCCAGTTGTACCAGTGTACCAAGCATGGTGGATCCGTGAAGCCTGACCTGGGGGTGAGGAATATTGGAAGATGGGAAAGAGGAAAGAAACACACAGAAGGAAATGTGGAGAAACACGTTTGCTTGTTATTAATCTTCATTGGTCTGCCGCATTAGGCACTGAATACCATCACTTTCAAGTTTGTGGCTGATTTGCTCCCAAGCACAGAGGAGGTTAGGGCACTTTGACCCAAGGTTCCACACAGCTAAGAAGGCAAGCAGAGGGAGGATTTTTTTCATTCTTTCACTTATTCATTCGTTAATTAATTAGCTTTGGCTTTTGAGACAGGAGTCCCCTGTGTCCCACACTGGCCTTGAACTTCTGTGTCTACCTTCAGAGTGCAGGAGTTGTACCTGTGGGCTAACCACAACTTGTTCATGCAAAGCTGGGGGAATCTGAACCCAGGGCTTCCCATATGCTAATGAAACCTTCTAGCAACTGAATCCTATCCCACAGCTCTGTTTTGTACTTTAACGTGGGTGTTAATATCCCAAAGAAGGAACAGGAGGTGAAAAACCCTTGTCTCTTCTTCCCACCCTCCCTTCCTCCGTCTCTGGCTGAATTGGAATTCAAGATCCTCCCTGTCTCAGCCTCCCCAGTGGGAGGAGTTCAGGCTTATGCTGCCATGTCTTACCTCCTTTCCCCACACTTTTTTTTTTCCCTCCAGAGTCTCCTTCTCAAAGGAACAGCTGGCCAAAAAAAAGCTTAATATTTCACAGCTGGGCTGTCCCTAGAAACTCAGTGTCAGGTGGCCAGCATGACCCGAGCCCAACCAGGGCGCCATCTGTCCTCAACAGTCCTTGGCTGGACCCGCTGGGCCAAGCAAGGATGTGGGAAGCACTTTGCTGACATTCTTCAGATAAAGAGGGCAAAACAGATTCAGAGAGGTCAAAGGGTTAGGGTGCCCAGTTGGAATTTGAATGCAGGACTGCCTGCTAGGAATCACGTGACCACATGGCAGAGCTAGGACCCCACAGTCAGACATTGGCCCAGGGCTGGTCTCTGTAGACCAAAGCTCCCTAGCGCCAGGAGGCATCAGGTAGAGCGGGATCCAGCAGTGCCTTCCCTTCCAGGGCCATGTGACTCAGTCTCTTCGCACACCACCTCTGGGCTTGTTCTCTAGGGGAGGAGTATCGCTTCACTTCCTTATGGTATCTGAGAAATAAAATACGCTCCGTAGAGGACTTTGCTCTTTTTATTGTGTACATGCCAAGAGGACATAGATGACGGGAGGGGCCCGGGGCTCAGGAGGGAAGAAGCAGGACTCGGAGCCGGAGTGAGCATGGGGCTTAGTCAGTCCTGATGCTGCTGCGGGTGGAAGACAGACCGGCGTCAGGACAGGTGAGATCTGGGTGGTCCTTGGTGGTGAGGGGATAGGGGACAGCCAGAGGGACATTTGTAAAATGGCCCCAAGCTGCCTCACCGTCCTTGCCCCCTGGCTGGTTGACAGCCGGCTTGGCGGGGTGCAGGGAAGGCCAGAGCAGCGTGTTCGTGGGGCTAGAGATGAAGCTGGGGGGTTGTTCCGGAAGGGGAGACATCCGCTTCCTTCTTTCTTTTCTAATGCATAAGAAGTCTCCTTGACAGGGGTCTGGCTGGACCCGGGGCTCAGCATCCCCACTGCTCCCCACTGTGGGGCTTTCTTTCTGGAGTCTCAGGGTCACCTGCCGAGGGGAGTCATCAGGAAAGCTCTGAGGTTCAGAGGGAAGCTGCAGCAGGGAATGGGGGTGTTGGGGAATATGTCCTGGGAAGAGAGGGGACAAGAGCTGCTTCTTCCCAAGTGCAAGGAACATTCTCGCAATGTCAGTGAGGAAACGGGGAGGGGGGGCATGAGCTTGCTCGTGGCACCCTGAGCTTTCCGGCAGTGGGCTCCTGTGGAAGCTTGGGCTGCTGCTCTCTGTGCCTAACTCTGTGACCTAACTCTGTGTCTTGGGCACTCACTGGTCCTTTTGGGCCTGGGTTTCCCATCTGTGCAATGAGTTTATGCTGCGAGTCCCGCCTCTGCAGGCGAAAGTCAGAGTTAATGAGTCTAGAAGGGACCCACTAACTGACATTCCAAGTGTCGCCCTGTCCTCGGCCACCTCTTCCTCCTCCTCTTTCCCTCCTCCTCCTTCCCTCCTCTTTCTCTGCTAATACTGGCAATGCCGTTGATGGTGATGGATGCTCAAAGTTCAGGATCTTCAGGAGAAGAGGCCCAGGGTGGCATCCCACCCTCCTATCTGGCGGTGGCTTTGGGCAAGTTCATAACTTCCTGAGAATAGCCGGACCTCCCTGGGTTGTTCCCAGGTTCCATTGTGTTTGAGAGTGCGGCCCGGTGCGGGCACATGGGCAAGCCTCACACGTGGTGCCGTCTTCATACCTGGCATGTCTGTGTTGCTCTCCCGATGAGATCTGGTATGAGCTCATCTGGTATTGGCGGCTCTGCAGTGGTGCACATCAGTCTAACATGGGGGTCTCAGCACTTCAGAGGCCGAGGCAGGAGCCTTGTGCAAGATCCTGACTCGAAGAACAAACAGGAAAAAAATTGAGGAGGGAGGAAAGAAAGAAAAGAGATAGAAGGTTGGGGAGATGGCTCATCCGCTAAGAGCACTTGCTGCATAAGTGAGTTCAAATCTGAGTTCAAATCCCCAAAGCCCCCACAAAAAGCTAGGCATGACTGCCCACATCTGTCACCCCAGGGTTGGAGGGGGCAGAGACAAGATTGCTGGGACTTGCTGGTTGCAAGGTTCGGTGAGAGACCCTGTCTCTAGGGAATTCACCCTGTTCTAGAGAAATGGAATAGGACACATGATAGTCTTCTCTGGTGCACACACGCACACACATTGAGAACTAAGAGAGGAAGAGAGAGGGAGGGAGGGAAGAAGGAAGGGAGAAAAAGAGAGAGTAGAAAGAGACAAAGAAAGAAAGAAGAAGGAAGGAGGGAAGGAAGGGAAAGAAGGAGGAAGAGAAGGAGGGAGGGCAACCAGGAGGGTACCATCTAGTTTCACCTGGAAAGATTCTCCCCAGTGCCAGGTCAAGTTGAAAGTGTCCACTTCATCACAGTTTAATGAATCACCTGCTTGGATTTTTTTTTAAACCAAGATTTCCCAGAATGGGTGACAAGCAATGACTCTGTAATTGCTGAGGTCATTTCTAGTTGCATCAGGTTCAGTGTCCCAGAGGGAACACGGATGACCCAGAAGGGCCTTTTCTAGGAAGAAACCCAGAGGGAAGGACTTCACATTTCCGTGTGGCTACAGATGCCAAAGCAACCATTCGGTTGCCCGTGTGTGTGTGTGGTGTGTGTGTGGGTGTGTGTGTGTGTGTGTGTGTGTGTGTGTATTTTAAGCTGAGTGTCCTAGAAAAGAAAAAGTCCTAGTTCTATGATTCACAAGATTTGGAAGCCATCAGTGACTATTAGCACCCCGTTAAATGATAAAATATGCAGATCAGTTATCTTTTTTTAAAATTCTATTCATTAGAAGGGACAGAGAGAGAAATCAGCTCTCTGCTTCCTTCCATTGTATGTGTTTCCTGGGGAATTGAACCCAGGTCTCTGGGTTTGTGAGCAGGCATCTTACCACTGAGCTATCTCACCAGTCTCCCTGTAGTGTTTTTCTTTTTTAAAAAAATTTTTACATTTAAGTGTGTGTGTGTGTGTGTGTGAGAGAGAGAGAGAGAGAAAAGAGAGAGAGAAAGAGAGAGAGAGAGTGCACTATGTGTCCCTGTAGAGGCCCAAGGGTGACTTTGGGAATCATCCTGGATTGCTTCTACCTTCTTGCTTCGCTCTGGGATTTCCTAGGCTTGCCCACCAGATCTGGAAATGCAGGCTGAGGGACCTGGGTTCTGAACTCAGAACCTTTTGCTTGCAAGCCAGAGTCTTAAACCTGAGCCATTTCTCCACCTGTTTGTAGTGTTTTTCTAAAAGAGCGATAGAGTATCCTTTTGTGCAGACACTTGAACACTGAGTCGTTCAAGGAAAGGACTTTAAAGGAGAGGTGTTGTCTTTGAGAAGGTGGCTGGCTCAGTTTGCAAGAACCAGCCTTCAATGCAGGGGGGTATAGCAGTGCCGGGGTCCAGCCTGCCGACTTGTGTGAAGGTGAGCCCTGCAGCTGAGCAGGCCGATTGGTCTTTCCGACGCACTTTTACCCGAACATGTCAATGCTTTGTTCCCTTTTATCATTGTGGGATTTGTAGTGGTTTGAATATGAAAATGCCCCCCAAAAGCTTATGTGTTCCAACAGCTGGTCCTCAGCGGCCTAGTGCTGATATAGGAGGGGATGGGATGTGGCTGGAGGAGATGAGTCCTCAGAGGTTTATGTATCTCTGCCTAGCTTCTGGTCTATTTTCTCTGCTTCGTGAACCTACCAAGATGGCATGAGCCATGTCACAAACATTCCGCTGTGTATTAGTTAGGGTTCTCTAGAGTCACAGAATTCACAGAATGACTATAGATTATTATATAATATATATATATTTATTGAGTTGGCTTACAGATATGGCCGAGGTAGTCCCAATGATGGCTGCCAATAGCTAGCTGCTCAGTTCGGTAGTCAAGTAGGTGATGGTTGAAGGCTGGAGACTCCTAGAGTCTAGTCTAGTCGAAGGCTAGAAGGTCTAAGAACCAGGCGGGCCGGAAGGAAGAACGATTCCTAGCACAGCGGCAAGAAAGGCATCTGTTCTCCTTGGTGGCTTCCTTTTTATATGATGCAGTATTGAGAGGAATCCTTTGAGAGCTTTGGAGTTCTGATAGGATCTGGGGGTGTATAATCCTTTCAAGTAGTCTCAGTGGATCCTTTCCAGATGGTCTCAGCCCAGCTTAGTTAATGCCGGGTGTGTCAAGTTGACACCCAGGTTTAACTATCACACGCTGCTACGCTGCTACGACTGTCTCAGCAGCCATGCATTGCCCACCATGTTGGCTGAGACCGTGAGTCGAAATACACGCCCCCCAAGCTGCTTCTGTCAGGGTCACGGACACGAGAACATCACCGACAACATTAGCTGCGTGTATTTGCGTGTGGGTTTTGGGCCTCTCAATTCTTTAGTGTCTAAAAGCCATGAAGTATATATACCTGTTTTAAAAAAAAAATTCCAGGGTAGAGCGATGTCTCGTGGCTAGAGTGCCGGCCAGAGCTTAAGTTCAATCTTCGGAACTCATGAAAGAAACCAGTGGCAGTGCTCTTGAAATCCCAGTGCTCAGAAGGTGTGGACAGGTAGCTTCCTGGCCCGCTAGCATCCTTGAACCATCATGTTCTGGAATGTTGAGAGACCCTGTCTCGAAAGCAAAATGAGGAGTACCCCAAGATTTATCAATTGAGGTTGATCTCTGACTTCTTTCTGTCTCTGTCTCTGTCTCTGTTTCTCTCTCTCTCTCTCTCTCTCTCTCTCTCTCGATAAAAATTAAGCCCTTCCTTCTCTTGTCTCCTACACTAAACTGTGTACCCAGGAGGTCATCATCACCTGACCTGTTTGTGGTTGCTATGGTAATCACATCCGAGTCTATAGTTTCATTAGTTGTGGTTGTGCTTTCCTGGTTCAGCTGGATGGCTGGACTATTTGAACTCTGCCTTCTGAAGGCTCAGGAAGTTGATCACTCCTGAGCTGTTCCCCATCCCTGACTCTCCCTTCCTTCTCCTATTTGGTTCCCTTCTGGTTTTGTCATCTTATTTTTATTTTCTCATTTGTCCCTTTTGTGCAAGCTCCCGCCATTTCTGCCTGGCACTTTTACGTGGGCTCTGGGGTCCAGTCTCAGGCCTTTCTGCCTGGGAGGCAGAAGCTTCACCCCTGAGCCATCTCTCCAATCCCACTTCTGCACTATTGAGATTCTGAAGCACGTACTTCCCAGTTGGGTTGTGCAGTTATGGGGTGTTGGGTGGGGTCCCTGTCTGTAGCGCGGATGCCAGTAACACACTGAGACTGTTCTTGTTGCTGTGAGAAAATGCCAGACAGCAGCAAAGGGAGGGAGAGAGAAAGGCAAGGAGAAGGAGGGAGGGAGAAGGAGGGAGGGAGGGAGGGAAGGAGGGAAGGAGGGAGGGAGGGAGGGAAGGGTTCATTCCTGCTCACTGTTTGAGGCTGCAGTCCCTCATGGCAGGGAAGGCATGGTGGCCAGAGAGTGAGGTAGCCGTCCCCACTGCACACACAGGCAGGAGGCAAAGAGTAGTGAATTCAGATGCTCAGCTTGCTTTCTCCTTTTTATGAAGTCCAGAACCTTAAACCATGAGATGGTGCTGCCTACGGTTAGGGTGGTCTTCCTCCCTGATTAACCACCATAGAAACTCCCCCAGATATGCCCAAAAGTGTGTGTGACAGACCATCTGGATTCGATCAAGATGATTCAAGATTAACTATCATGTGCACATGCACACACACACGAATGTGCATGCCCCAAAGTGCCCAGGGGAAAGTGCCCGGTTGAGATCACTGCTGATGTTGCCGTGCCCACAGTTCCGTCAGCATTCCCCCGACACCCCACCTTCTAAGCAGAGCACCTGAGCCCTTCGACAGGGCCTCCGGGAATGTTCTCTAGCTTTCAGTTTCAGGCTTCTAGAAATTACCTTTACATAGTGTGGTTTTTAAAGTTTGTCTGTTTCTGGTATTATTCTGAATATTAGGGAAAAATAGTTTGTCCTGGGCTTCATGGTGCTAGAGTCACCCTAAAAGTAGCAGGAGGGGAGTTCTCTTAAGAGAGGGCAAGGTGTCTGTGATCACTAAGAAAGCAGCACTAAATACCCGTGGGACCCTCCTAAGTGTTCATTAGGGAGAGTGAAAGGGGTTTGGGGCTTATCTTGGGATGCTCGGGCTTTGAGAGGCAAAGAATGTTCCACAGGGAGGGTCCGGTGCTGTTTGTGTAAGGGCTTAAGGGATCTGGGCTCTACAGGTGCGGTGTGGTCCTCTTCAGTGTTTTGACAACAACCTGACACCTTTATGGGTGCCATACCCGCCAGTGTGGGAGGCCCAGGCTGGGGAAGGGACAGAGCTGCAGGCCTCAGAGGGAAAGACCGGGCAAGGAAGTGCGTATGGGGGGGGTGTCTCTGAGGACTCTAATCCCTCTGCTCAGACGTGCGAGGCTTATGTCTGTTGGAATTGGGTGCCTACAAGTGAACTGACCTCTAGCATTTTCTGCCTAGACTCAGGGGTCAGTCCCACAGATACCCCAATTCAGAAGCCAGACATGAGTCTAGGCCTCTGTGAAAAGACAAAATCACAACAAAGTTGAGGTTTTTCTGTTGTTTTGTTTTAAAACAGGTTCTCCCTCCATTGCCCAGCCTACTCCTCCCTCTTCATATCTGAGTGCTGGGGTTACAGGCCTTTGCCTCCCAGCCTCACAAGAGTACACACGCTGCATTTGGTTATCAGTGTCTCCTTGGTTATTTTATTTCACCTGATTGTTCATGTTATACATTTTTGTTTTATTTTATTTTAATAAGTGTGTGTATGTGTGTGTGTGTGTTGTGTATTTGAGAGTGTCTAAGAGTGTCAGAGGACACTCGAATGTGTGTGTCTATGGAGGTCCAAGAATGACTACTTTGAGAGTCATCCTGGATTTCTCTATTTTCTTTTTTGCTTCGCTCTCAAATTTCCCAGGCTCAGCCTTCCAGAGGTAAAAGTGCAGCCTACATGCAGCCCACAACATGTTTGCCTTGCATTTTCATGTGAGAGTTGGGATCTGAACCCAGGTCCTTCTGTTCTCAAGGCAGATTCTTAACCCCTGAGCCATTTCTCCAGGCGCCCCCCCATTCTGTTTTACTTTATTTTATTATTTGATGGAGCCCAGACCCCGGTCTGTGCTAGGCAAGCACTCTGCCTGTGGTTGATTCGCTCTCCCTGCGTCTGAACAGTCTTAATGGACTTGTATTCGTGTTTGTGGAAGAGCTGAGTGGAGTTTGGCTTGAAAACTAGAGAAGGGCCGAAGGAAGCAGAAATTGAACAAAAAGCAACTACTTGTTCCAAAGTCACTTTCCTTGAAGAGTCGGAAGCAACAGGGACATCCTAGTCATGTCAGCTGCAATGGCTTATTTAGAGACTTGACTGCTCCCTTTCTTTCTCTTCCTATTTCCTGGAGAGGCGGATAAACATCATAGTTTTAAATTGGCACCATGAAACTTTAGCACGAGTGACTCCATAGTGTTTTGCCCTGTGAGGTATAGCACAGAGTATCAGTCTAAATTGACTGCCTACAAGTTTACCACTGGACTTCTTTTGCATATCTGTATACATACATGTTCATGTGTGTATTCATATAGGTGTGCGGATGCACATGTGCGTAGATTAGATTACAGAGGTCAAATCATTCTCCATCTTATTTATTTATTTGTTTATTTGTTTGTCTATTTATTTATTTATGAATTAAATCTCTGGGGGGATCTTGGATGGGGATTTGAACTCAGTTTCATCTGCTTGTACAGAAGCCGTTTACCAACCAATAATAGAAACTTTGTCTTAAAGAAATGTTTTGGGGTTGGAGAGGTGGCTCAGGGGTTAAGCCTCTGCCTTGCAGGTGGAAGGTCCTGAGTTCGGATCCTAGACCCCACGTATAGACGCCAGGCGGAAACGGGAGCGACCTGTGTTTCTGGTCCTGGTAGGGCGGAGCCTGTGAATGCCAAGGCAGAGTAAACAAGATGGAGGTGGAGGCGGTCCATGGTGGTTCCCGAATTCGCCTTGGTTCTACACACACACACACCACACACACACCACACACACACACATAAATTGAATAAAAAAAAAAAACTTAAAAAAAAAAAAAAAAGAAATGCTTCGGAACTCCTCCATCTTCAGAGCAGGGCATGAAGGCGATGTTGTCTCTAAACAGCAGCTACAAACCAGTGCTTCATGTGCTCCCTTAAGCCCTTCCTGGCAACTGAATATCTGTCTGCCAGTTGAAGATCGACCTAAGCCATCTCTCCAGCTTTTAGTTTTCTAGAATCCTGAATTCAAGTGAATTGAGATTGTTTAGAGGGCTGGCGAGATGGCTAAGAGGGATAAAGTACCAGTTCACAAACCTGTTAACCTGAGTTGGATCCCCCAGATGTTCACATGGTGGGAGGAAAGAATTGTCCTCTTTCACCCATGCACACATGCATGTGTGTGCGCGCCTCACCCCATATAAATAAAATATTTTAACAATAGATGTTTCAAAGACACAGGGAGTAGGTAAGTGGTCACCATCTCCCTAGTCACTTAACATTGAGGTTCCCTGACTGACCGATACCAAATCTGGTTCCCAATCCTTCTTCTTGGGTTTGATCATTTGCTAGAATAATTCACACAGCTCACAGAAACGCTACTCCTGTGCACCAGCTTCTTACAGTGATACAATAAAGTATTCCAATAAACGACCAGATGTAAAGAGACAGAGGGCGGGGTCTGGGAGAGTGTCAAGGCCGGAACCTTGGGTCTCTGTGGACTCAGGGTGTGCCATTTGGCCAGTGATGTGTTCAACTAGCAGACTCTCTGACCCTTGAGTTCAGGGCCAGATAAGGAGGTTTTGGTATGGACATGTGATCCAGTAACCCCCACACTCCCCAGTTCTAGCCCGTGTGTCTTATAGAACAGGGGTGAGGCTGACCAGAGCTCAGTCTTCCTGCCAACCAGTGCCCCCAGGGACCCACCAGGAGTCCCCCCTCATTGGAGTTTGAAGCTACACCAGAAACGACTAGGACCTTTATTGATTTTATCTTCTTGCTGCGCTCTGGAATTTCCCAGGCCCCACCCACCAGGGCCAGAAGCGCATGCAAGGGCAGTTTCTGCCTGGCATTTTTTTATGTGGGACCTGGGATCCGAACTCAGGACCTTCTACTTTCGAGGCAGAGTCTTAACCCCTGAGCCATTTTCCAGTCCCAGACTTATTTTAATTGAGAAAAAACCCTCCAACTTTGTCCCTGGTTCTGCTTGATCAGTATTTGTTGACTTCAAAATAAGAACAAGTCCCATGGGAAGCGGTTGTGGAAGGCTAAGAAGCTAAGATGATAATGACACCCTGCGTGCCACCCCCATCCTTGAGACTGCTTAGGACAGTTGGGGGGTTTTAAGTTCTATGCACTCAAGCGACCTGTCAGCAGTGTCTCCTGGCTGGATCCGGGAGGATGAAGGGATGGAGACATGAACACATGTTCTGTCGGAATCGAGAGCAAGGGCGTGTGTGGTGCTATGCAGGGCTTGGCCCAGTGAAAATCACACTCTGAATTTAAGCCTCCCTTTCACATGAAAATATCTTTATTCCCCTTCTTAAATAGAAATTTAAAAAGTCTCCCAGACTCTATTTTTTGGGGTGTGTTTAGTTTTTTTTTCTTTTTCTTTTTTTTTACATTGGTTGTTTGGAAAGTTGGAGAAATAAACTCAGCTCCTGCCTTTGGCTGTCCTGGGCCTGTGAGGGGCTACACGTGCCAGGCAGCCCTCTGCCACGCTGCTGCCTCCTCAGCCCTGTGCGCTGGTGCTCCTTTTGAGGAGGGTCTTGCTAAGCTGCCCAGGCTGGTCTTGAACTTGTGATCCTCTTGCCTCCACCTCTTGGTAGCTGGGATTCCAGGCCTGTGCTAGGGAGTCAAGCTAGTGATTCTCTTGTAGTGTCAATTCAATCCAATCATTCCTCTAACCTCTTCTCTTCTCTCTCTCCTGTCTCCTCTCTTTCCCTCTTTTCTCTCCTCTCTTTCCCCTCCCTGTTCTTTCTCTCTTTTTCTCTCTCTTCCTCATTTAAGGAATAGTGGTGAGAGAAAAATTTCTGCAAAGTCAGCTGGCTGGCACAAATGCTGGTATTTTTCAAATATTTGTAGTCAGTGGTCTGGGTGACTCTGGATGTAGGATCATAAGATGCAGAGGGTGGCTGGATTTATAAATTTGTTTTGTTTAGTTTTTAAATTTCCATGTATTCTTGTATCTGCAAGCAGGAAGGCATTTAACGTACAGGACATAATGACATACCAGAGATGTTGGTTTGTGGAGTCCGGTCCCCACCTGACGGTCAGGACATATGGCTTGCCTGGCATCAGTGAACCTGGGAGAGTTGCATCAGGCCAGCATCAGGATTAGGGCCATCTGTCAATCATCTGCAGCCCAATTCCTGGCAAAAGTCAGCACAGGATGAGGAGGTCTAATAAGATCACCTTGTGTTTTTCTGGAAAGAACATTGTGATCCTCATGACAGAATGCTCGAAGCACAGGGTGCCAGGAATGCCCCAAGCTGATCATTACCCAGGACACCATGCTGTACCTCATGAATATTGCAAAAATATGAAGCGCCAATCCAAAGATAAAAAGTTTACAGTAGCCAGACTTAGAGAAATCAGAAAGCCCGTGAGCAGCACTTCCCAACATCTGCCGACCACGTTGCTTTTAGCCGTTTCTATTTGGGACAGCTAGGGAAGAAGGGTACAGGAAAAGGAGTCCGTAGAGCTAAATATATTCAATTAAATGGACTCCCCTTCCTTTTTTTTAAAGGAAAAAATTTTAATTTATACTTATTGTGTGTGTGTGTAGGGGTATGCATGCTATAGCATTATGCGGTGGTCTGAAAACAACTTTTGGGAATCATTTTTCTCCTTCCACTCTGTAGGTTCCTGGAATTGAGTTCTGCTGGTCAGGAATGAGCCATCTCCGACTTTCCCCTTAGTTGTCAGAGATTTTATCAGGTATTGTGCTAGTTTCAATACAGGGGTCAACTTGACAATCGA